>SJVG01000136.1:22190-58380 GCA_034774675.1 Scedosporium minutisporum
TCGACGGGGGTTGTGTTGGCTGGTGGCGCGGGTCGGGAAGGAAAACAAAAAAAAAAGAAAAAGAAAAAAAAGAAAAAAAGAAAAAAAGGAAAAAAAAAAAACAAACAAAAAAAAAAAAAAAAAGAAAAAGAAAAAAAAAAAAAAAAAAAAGAAAAAAAAAAAAAAAAAAAAAAAAAAAAGGAGAAAATAGAACACAAACGCCTTTTGCTCCATCAAGTGCGCCTCGCTTTTTTTGTAGCTCTAAGGTATCATATGAGGTTCCTCCACTTACTACATGTTTGCAAAAAACCACGGAATCGATACAATCTGCCTTCTAATTTGTTGAATGAAATGGCCATCGCTTCCTCGGGTAACTTTATTTCTTTTCCGGACTAAATGGGATTCCTGTCCATGTATATCGTGGGATATAACACCTTTACCACGTCTCCAGCTCAGCCTCGGGAGTGGGAATAGTAGCTGCCGCGGCATCGGCTTCAGGAGCAATCACGGGAACGTCTTCAATGGCAGCAGTTTCTGACGAAGGAATGGCTTCCGCTTCGTCGGACACGGCGTGTTCGATGGGCTCCTCTGCTCCGGTCGGAGCAACAGTCGGAGCAACCTCCACAGTCTCGACGGGCTCTTCATTGATTTGGAGCTTCGCGACGTCAGAGGCAAGCTCGCCATGTGCAGAATCACCCAGGGTCGAGGGCTGTTCCGCGGCCTGTTCTCGAGACTCTTGAGGCTCCTCGGGCTTCTCCACGGGTTCGACGGCGTGCTCGGGCTCAGCGACCTCGGCATCTTTGACGTCTGCGACGACAGCCGGTTCCGTAGGCTCCGCGGGAGCTGTCTTGCTAGCGGCCGCCTTTACAGCCTCGACCATCTCTTCCGTGATAGGCTCAGCAGCAGGAGGCTCCTTCGCCGCGCTGCCGGGAGTCGCTGTCCTCGACGGGCTAACAGATCGAGAAGCTAGGCTCCTGTTGCTGGACACACTCCTGACTCGGTTCTCTCCCCGCTGCCCAGGCTGGTCACCCTGTCGGGTAGGGGCGCGCTTAACGGGAGGTTTCCTCGGAGGAGTGACGGGGGCTCTCTCCGAGGTTTTCGACTTGGAACTCTGAGTTGGGCGCATCATGCGAGCGAGGAAGCCTTCATCCACTTGCTTCTCCTTCTTGAGAGCAGGCTTCTCCTGAGTCGTCTTCTTAGGCGGGGGCCCCACACTAGGTCGGGGACGGCCGATGGAGGACGATTTCCGCCTGAGCGTGGACGCGGCCGTAGAGGTGCTGGCCCGGCTCGATGAACGAACGAGGGTTTGTGCCGCCTGGTGGCTACCGGCAGAGCCCGAAGAGAGGCGTGTTGAGTTGATCTTGGAGCCCGATGCCGCGGTCTGTGCCATAAGGCTCGCAGGGAGCTTGACTGGCTTCGTCGGAGACTTGGGCTTGGGCTTGACGAAGCCAATGCCGGAGGTCAGGCTATTGGAGGGAGAAACATGGATCGGCGGTGGCTTCCTAGCAGCGGAGGATGGTGTTGCCTTCTGAGAGGGGGCGGTGGAAGCCGGTTTAGTGGGCGTGGCAGTTGCCGTGTTCTTCTTTGGAGCAACGAGTGCCGGGGAACGCGGGGCCTTCGCGACCCTCGGCTCGCGGAGAGAGGGGCTGACGAGGGGCTTGACGACTGAGGGAGACTTTGCACCGGCTCTTGTGGAATGCTTAGCAGCAGAGGAGACGGGAAGATGCGCGGGGCGAGGGCGAGTGTCGGCCTTTGGATCGGTGCTCTGCTTAGTTGGGGGATCTCGGGCTTGTTTTGTGACCGACTTGGTAGTGGTCTTAGGAGCCAACTTGACCTTTGGCTCTTGGATTGGCCTCTGAGGAGAAGTAAAATGGCCCGTAGCCCTACTCGCCGTGGTTGGGCTAGTCTCGGAGACAAAGGAGATCGGGGCCGGCTCTGTGCTGAATTCGATATGAATGCTCTTGACCGGCTCTTCAAGGGCTATGATGGACTCGGGCTTTTCGGGGACGCTGGTAGCAACCGTTTCGGCACCTTCGGTAGTTTCGTTACTTAGACGACGTCTTGAAACACTCGACTCGCCACTGTGATCTCTCCGGAGGCCAACCCTACCGTCCTTTTCAATAGCGATGAAATTGGTCCTAACTTTCGAGAGCGGTTTCGCGTCTACATTGCCTGATGCTCGGGTACATGGTTAGCATCGCACCTCCATCGCCGTAAGAATACGGCAGGGGAACCAGAGCCGTTTGCAGAGTCGAAATATAAGGGATGAGAACTTGGGTCTTCTTACCGGAGGGGCCAGGGGTACGTCCACGCTCGGGAGGGCTTACAGCATCGCCCTTGTTTTCAAACATGGCCCGAAGGTTCCTGACTTGACTCATTTTGCTGGTGAATATATCACAGCTTCTAGAGGTTGACTTGGGGGATTGAGGATGTATGTCCTTGCGGACGATTGGTTCTAGGGGCGGACTGAGGATGGACAGATGGATGTATATTAGGGCTCGCAGCAGCAGACGAGCGAAGTCAGCGTCGACTGAGAAAAGTTAATAAGAGCGTCTTTCTGGTGGTTGATGGGCGACAGTCACAGCCACTGTGAAATCGAACACGATGCGAAGTCGGGAGGGTGAGTACTCGTATCGTATCGCAGGAAAGGGCTGCATGCCGCGGATGGGCTGAGCAGGTCTATCAACTCCAGGCGGGGGGAACCAAGGAGTTGGGGACGTGGTCACGACATGCGACAGGAGGTCAAGAAGTTGCGATGGAGTGAGGCTAGAAGCGGGGAGGACAGATGCGAGGAGGGAGAGGAAAGGAAAAAAAAAAAAAAACCCAATGTGGCCTGGGATGTGCGCGTTGATGCCTTTAGCACGGAGGATGGAGATCAGTTGTTGATGTGACGGGGTACCGTGGAGTCGTGGACGGAGAGAGCAGCAAACGAGTGGCTCTCTTCATTAAACAGACAAGGCAAGTGGTTGTACTAGGTTGGGTACAAGTCACATCTGGAAACTGGAAACCGTGGAAAGTAGTACTTGTACACGCTCCTTCCTACGGACGAAGTTATCCTCGATGTCGTGTCGTAAATGTGAGATGGTGACGGATCAATTGATGGGTCCGTTTGATTCGGGTCCTTTAATTACATGGGACGTTTCCCCCTAAAACGGGCACTAGAGCCCTTCTGTAAATTTGATTGGGACCCCTGATTATTCCTAAACCGGAATGCTCTTGGGGCCTTTTCGGGATTGGACCCCCCTTCGAGTTCCTTCGGGGTACTTCGTAATAGTGCACTGGGTGGTGCATGTACGAAGTACTTGTAAGAGAGTGACGATGTGGTCCAGTCATTTGTAGCAGTACCAAGTACAAAGTGGCATTGAGCCTTTTAAGTTGTTTGAAGATGGCGGCCTTGAAGCATAAACATTGGCGGACTGGGGGGTTACGGAGGGTGTCAGGGGTTCTTCATGTGCAACAGGTCCTCCCGGCGTGAGCGGAAGATTAGCGTCAGGATGGTCAGGACATTCAGGACAGTCAAGACTATCTCCACAGGATGCGGAGTCCAGTCCAGCAGAACTCAATGGCTGTGGGATAGCGCAGAGCAGTGGACGGCCAGCCTGGGTACTTCAGGAACACTAAGTCAATTGATTAGTATGGCTGGCTGTACGCGGGTACAGGTACTTGGTTCCCCTTGTCCTGGTCCCCTATTACGTCGGTGCGCAATGAGGGTGCTGCAGTCTTAGGAAGTACCCGCGCCTGGACGTCGTGCTCAACGAGCTACTTCCTAGACAGGCAGCAAACCTCTCAGAATAGCTGGCGATACTCCTACCACTGAGTGGGTGGCGCTCAGTAGTGTCATATTTGAAGACCAAAATAACATGAAGTGACCCCTCTGGCCCATTTCATTGTTGACAAGCTGTTAACTTGTTCATCCAATCTCTCTCTGCGTTTCTCGGCAACGGGTAGCGCCTCGCGGTCATGGTCCCACGAGTTTGGGAGTACTCATGAGATGCAGGATATGTATATATGAGTACGTGCAACTAAGGTCTAGTTTTCTTGCCCCTGGTTACATATTTGATGCGTCTCGTGCAAAACCTGCACATGCAATGCACCGCTGCGTTTGATTAGGGGAATGAGTCTTATTGCTTTGAAGGGTCAGGCTTGTTCATGAACACTTGTAACTGTCTAGTCCTCTACTATCGGATTCTTCGAGCATTAATATGCAATGTTGGCAGGATCGACGCCCATCATAATACTCATTAATAATATATGGTACGAGTGTATTTTCTGGACGGATTCAGGACGAATTATCAGGAAGAAGTCTCCGAGGTCAACGTGGCTGGTGTGTGCAACTTCGTGTGTCGTCTCACAAAAACGACGGCGAAAAGAGGGGAGGCGACATACTTCCTATCCCACCGAAACTTCGCGAATGGAACTGGAGGTCTTCAGTTCAGAAGCGATACCACTGGGCGATTCTCTAGAGCCCAGACTGCTTCGCTGGGCATGGACACACTTGAAGATCAAGCATCCGATGTTTCGGCCCCAACTCGCAAATTCACACTCTCGGCATCAGGGCTATGTAAACTACTCGTTGATGAGGAGCAACTGCGGGACTGAGAGAATTAAGTATGTACTTCGCATGCAGATGTTTATTAGGCGTTCCCTTCCGAGATTGCCCATGAAGGCATGAACCTGGTTTGAGACGTTTCTAGAAGGCGCTGTGTTCCCGCTGGCTGTGAGTGGATGTAACATGAACGTTATCCGAGGTGGGCGCAATGACAGTGACCAAGATTAAAACTAGCAGTTAATTATCGTTGGAGGCTGTAACCTGAGAGTCGTCCAGTTGACTGTTTGGCTTGATTGATTGATGGTCAATGTCGAAGTGGGAATTCGAGTCTCAATGCTATAAAGACTGCGCCAACTCATATTCTATGTATGCTTCAATGTTCGAGGCTATTGGGTTCAATGGGTGATTTAGACACCAATCAATCAATTAATGCAAGGGTTGTCGCGATGTCATTCTATAATCAATCGATATCAGTTGATTCCTGTCAAGCTGTAGAGGGGTTGTAGGCTCGAGAGCTTGGCCGATGGCCGGACCTGCGTTTCCACCATCCGAACCATTTCTCCCGAAAATTATAAACTTTTTTACACCCTTCCTTTTCCTCCCAGCTCTCCCCCAAACCACCCCTTCACATCAGCATCCCAGACTCACAATGGCTGCCCGGACGCTTCGAATTGGTACGTATCCATGAATTAAACTCTAAGCAGCAATGAGGGTTCTCGCCGTCTCAATCCCCGCCAGTGTCGTGTGACTGACCGAGGTATCTGTCACCGATTTCGCAGGCCTCATCCCTGGCGATGGCATCGGCAAGGAAGTCATCCCCGCCGGCCGCCGCATCCTCGAGGCCCTCCCCGCCTCCCTCGGCCTCAAATTCGACTTCGTCGACCTCAAAGCCGGCTTCGAGACCTTCGAGCAGACCGGCGCCGCCCTCCCCGACAAGACCGTCGACGTCCTCAAGAAGGAGTGCGACGGCGCCCTCTTCGGCGCCGTGAGCTCCCCCACCACCGCCATCAAGGGCTACTCCTCCCCCATCGTCGCCCTGCGCAAGAAGCTCGACCTGTACGCCAACGTGCGTCCCGTCAAGACCGTCCTGACCGCCCCTAAGCCCATCGACATGGTCATTGTTCGCGAGAACACCGAGGACCTCTACGTCAAGGAGGAGAGGACCTTCGATGCCGCCGACGGCTCTGGCAAGGTCGCCGAGGCCATCAAGCGCATCTCCGAGAAGGCTTCCTACCGCATCGCCGCCATGGCCGGTGAGATTGCCCTCCGCCGCCAGAAGATCCGCGAGGCCGGCGCCCCTAGCATCCATTCCGGCCCCCTCGTCACCATCACCCACAAGTCCAACGTCCTCTCCCAGACCGACGGCCTCTTCCGCAGCACCGCCCGTGCCGCTCTCTCCGAAGACCGCTTCGCCGCCGTCAAGACTGAGGAGCAGATCGTCGACTCCATGGTTTACAAGCTCTTCCGCCAGCCCGAGGCCTACGACGTCATCGTCGCCCCCAACCTCTACGGTGATATCCTCTCCGACGGCGCTGCTGCTCTCGTCGGTTCCCTGGGTCTCGTTCCTAGCGCCAACGTTGGTGAGGGCTTCGCCATCGGTGAGCCCTGCCACGGAAGCGCCCCCGATATCCAGGGCCAGGGTATTGCCAACCCCATTGCCACCCTTAGGAGCGCTGCCCTCATGCTTGAGTTCTTGAACGAGGAGGAGGCTGCTGCTAAGATCTACGCCGCTGTTGATGGAAACCTCGAGGAAGGACAGATTCTTAGCCCTGATCTTGGTGGCAAGGCTACTACCGAGGAGGTTCTCCAGGATGTCCTCAGGAGGTTATAAAAAACATACCGGCCAATCGAATATTGTGCGGGTGAGGGTAGACGTGTAGGACTATAAAACTTGTTTGGATGATCCTCTGATGTGATTTTCCATCCTGTACTTCAAGATATCAACTAGTTAGAGCAGGTCTTAAAGTGTTTCGGTCCTTTACTTCTCGTCATATTTCCCATCCCCAGGTGATACCCAGGTGATGATGTTCTTGGTACGTTTAGAGTGGATTTGTCAAGTTACATAGTCTATATTTTAAGTACACATTTCATGCCAACGGTTTCCTCCTTTTGGTTTCGCTCTCATTAACACACTCTCCGAATAATATCGTAGTCCCGGAGCCAACCGGTACATTTATGCTGCACATGAGCCCAAGAAATGGAGCCCTTGCTTCGTCGCTTGACTTGCCCTCCGCAAACAAATGTTACAATTGTAGATATGGGGATAGCCTCCTGGCGCCATGCATCAAAACAGTACTCTTTTTTCTTTTTCTTCCCACCTCCGTTCGAGCAAATTAGTAAAACAAGTGGTGTAAGAAGTCGTATAATACATGCACGGTTAACGGAGTGGTAACCATATATCCAATCTCCATAATGCCGGACGCTGGATGATAGCGACCCGTGGTAATGGATTCTTGGGGGAAGAGAGAGAGCATTTCTCAATGCCCCTCCTCTTTCCTCTTTGATAGCTCTCTCGCTAAAGCTTATTTGGTTCGCTTAGCCTCGAGCTCCTTCTGGTAGTTGGCAACCAACTCCTTTCTGTAAGGTGACAGTTAGTAACCAAGAACTCGAAGGGGTTCTCCTGTATGACAGTTAAGGGGGGGGGAGGGTTTGTGGATCGTACTGGAGATGAGGAGGCGCAGGGGCGTAGTGGCTAAACTCGAGGTTGAACTCGCCCTTGCCCTGAGTGGCAGCTCTCAGCTGAGTGCTGAAGCCAAACATGGAGTTGAGACTGCAGTCCGACACGCTGGTAAAGTCCTCAGCGCCGACCTCCGTATCGTGGATGGTTGCGGTGCGCTTGTTCAGGAGCATAAGAATGTTACCCTGGAACTCGTTGGGGGCCGTAATGTGCGTCTTCATGAGGGGCTCCAGCACCTGACCGTTGGCCTCCTTGAAGGCCTTCTCGAAGGCCATCTGAGTGGCCAAGCTGAAGGCGTAGTCGGAAGAGTCAGTAACGTGGGTGGAACCGTCGTTGATAACCATCTTGACACCAATGACCTTGTGGCCAAGGAGGGGACCCTTCTGGCATGCCTGCTCGAAACCCTTGGCGCAAGCGCTAAGGAACTTCTCGGGAATGCTGCCACCGACGACCTGCTGCTCAAAGAGGTTTGTCTCGGAGTCCTCGTTGGGCTCAATCCAGCCAGCAACACGGGCATAGTCACCGGGACCACCCGACTGGCGCTTGAGGAGGAAGTCAAACTCGGTTCGCTGGCCAATAGTTTCTCTGTACGAGACGCGGGGCTGTCCAGTCACGCAGTCTACCTTGTACTCTCGGCGTAGGCGCTCGACGTAGATTTCGAGATGGAGTTCGCCCATACCGGAAATGATGGTCTCCTCACTTTCGGGGTCGACGTGAAGTCGGAAAGTCGGGTCCTCGCGCTGGAAGCGGTTCATGGCCTTACTGAAGTTGTCGGCGTCACTCGACTTCTTGGGCTTGATGGAGAGCGACATGACGGCCTCAGGAACGAACATGGACGACATGGCGTAAGGGAGGCCACCGTCGGTGAATGTGTCGCCCGAAGCACAGTCAACACCGAACACGGCGCAGATTTCGCCGGCGCCGATCTCGTTGACGTCTTCCAACTCGTTCGAGTGCATGCGCACAATTCTGGGGATCCTAACCTTCTTGCCGGTTCGGGAGTTGAAGAGGTAGCTGCTCTTCTTCAGCTTGCCTTGGTAGACTCGGATGTATGTGAGCTGGCCGTAGTTGTTCTCCTCAAGCTTGAAGGCCAACCCGACAAACGGAAGGGTATTATACGGCACAAGCGCCACCGGTTCTTCGTTCTTGGATGTGTCGAGACCCAAGTTCTCAACCTCGCCGGGGTCCGGCAGGTAGTCACAGACTGCATCGAGGACGGGCTGGATACCCTTGTCGCCGAGAGCGGTACCCATCATCACGGGGCTAAACTTGAGACCGATGGTGGCACGTCGGATAGCAGCCTTGATCTGGGGGATGGTAGGCTCCTGCTCGTCCAGGAACATCTCGGCCATTTCATCATCGACATCCGCAAGCTTCTCGATGAGGACCTGCCTCTTCTCGAGTGCTAAGTCCTTGAATTGGGCGGGAATCTCGTCGGTTACCCTGACCTTGGTGCCTCTGGGTCCCTCGAAGTAGATGGCCTTCATCTCGATGATGTCGATGACACCCTGGAAGTCGCTCTCGGCACCCATGGGGATCTGAATAGCAGCGGCGGGGATCTTGAGCTTGGAGTTAATTTGCTCGACGGCCTTCCAGGGGTTCGCGCCCATTCGGTCCATCTTGTTGACGAAACTGATGCGGGGGACGTTGTACCTCTTCATCTGACGATCGACGGTGATGGTCTGACTCTGCACCGCGCTGACAGCGCAGAGAATCATGACAGCACCGTCAAGGACACGAAGAGCACGCTCGACCTCGATGGTGAAGTCAATATGGCCTGGGGTGTCAATGAGGTTGATGTGGAACTGCTTGTCCTCGCCATTCTCGGTCTTGGTCCAGTCGCAGAAGGTGGCAGCGGACTGGATGGTGATACCCTTCTCACGCTCAAGATCCATGGAGTCCATCTTCGCACCGACGGAATCCTTGCCTCGGACCTCGTGGATCGCCTTGATTCGGCCCGTGTAGAAGAGAATTCGCTCAGTACATGTCGTTTTTCCGCTGTCGATGTGGGCCTAAAGGAAGGAAAGGATGTCTGGTTAGACGATTGCAGCTAAGGGGGCGAGAGGCGGGAGGCGAGAGAGTTATAAAGCGAGGGCTGTTGAACATACAGCAATTCCGATATTTCGTACTCGCGAAAGCCTAGCAGCTTCCTCGGGGCTCATGCGCGACGCAGCGGTCTCGGCGGTCACATTGGAAGCCTCATCCTGGGCCGCCCGTAACCTAATGGACGCAAATGTGTTAGCTAACAATGGCATGACCAACTCGTCGCCACCAGCTTGCATTCACCGAGGCAGAAAAAAGAAAAACTAGTGAAAAGATAAGAACATACGCTTCGGCAGCAGCCGAGGATCGTAACCTCAGCGACGTTGTGAACCTCCGGCATGATGATATTAGGGGAACGCGAGCCGGCTGAGGGCCACTCGAGGACTGCGCGAGATGGTAAGTGTTGAGAAAGCTCAAGCGCTGGGCGCGACTGGCCAGAGAATGGGATGTACGGAGAAGACCGCCATTGACGGCCCTGGCGGCTCTTATGACCCTCATCGCGAACTCGAGTCTGCAGAAACAAACAGACTTCTATATCATTGGCAATGGGTGGAAAAGAAGAGGTGTGGTTAGTATGAAGGATAATCTTCAAGTATTCTCTTCCGAGACTTTTTTTTTTTTTTTCTTTCTTGTCCTTGAGGTACAAAGTATATTGTAGCGCCGTCAACCGGGATCCACCGAACCAGGAGATGCTCTTTCCCACATAATTGTGGTTGGTCCAGTCCGACTTGACAGGGGTCACTGATTTGACTAAGACTTTTCTGTAGCGGACTTCATGCTTGTACCTTGACACGACGAAGGACGAAGTATTTTTGGCAGTCGTTCTCGAACTTCGTGTACATCTCTATGTATTTCATTTCGCTCTTGCCATCAACGGGCGAATGGGAATATCTCGGTTGATGATTACAGACACAGCATTTGAACTGTACAATCGCACCAAAACCCTGCTCGGCTTCATTCCTTGACATTGTTGATTGCTGGCAACCAAGCTCGATTATTACTCAAAGACACTCAAACATGATCCGGCCTTAAAATCGAATCCAAATATCATAGAACTACAATTTTACTACAGTTAGTGGGGAGGTTAGCATGTGAACGATGGCAAGAGGTGCCCCCGTCGATAGCTGTTGATGGAGTTGGTGGAAATATCTGATGCTTGATTGTGACAGAACGATATTGTGTTTCCTAGAGCTACGGACGTAGGTATTCCCACGCCGCTGTATAGGTGCCCTGCGATTCGTTATGTTTGTAATTATATCCACGGACGTTGTTCCACCCTGTTTCCTTACGCTCGATGAGGACTCGGCATGACCCAACAGTTCCCAACATCGACGGAAACAGGCTAAAAATTGAGGTAAAAGGTATTCCCAATATACAAGCAATTCATTTACAGTGCGCTTCGCCTGTCATGCCCAGCTACATGAACAAAAAACAACTTCCGTGACAGTCATACCAAAAAAATGAGTACTCCCAAACGCCTCGCCATGTATCTCCCCAGTCAGTCCCATTCGAGATGTTCATTAGGCCCGCATTACCAACGAACGTAGAAGGTGTGGCCACATCCGTCTCGACCTTGAAATATTCGTGAATAATGCATGTATTATTGATAGTCCGCAAGAGACATATGCGTCTAGAGCACCATCCAGAACGCCGCAGCCATCGCTAGGATAGGTGATGCTCCGAACACGCTGGGGGTCCACGCGGCATTCCGGAAGCCGCTTCGGGCGTTATAGGCGGGATCCACGAGCTGCGCCGGCGTGTCGGTCTGGCCCTGGTTCGGAGCCTCTGTTGCCGACGGTATAGACCCGTTTGATGGGAAAACCACAATGGCGCTCTTCGTCTCGTTGAAATCAGTTTGCGCGATTCCAATCTCATTGTTGACAAGATCAAAGACGACGTAGGCTGAGCGCAGAAAAGTCCCTCCCAGGATGTATGGCTCCCCGCCGAAATCCTGGATGCCGAAGAGACAAGCCTCCTGCCCCTCGTACTTGCTGCCGCTCGGAAATAGGGGAGCCCTTCCCAGAGTAAGGTCCAAAACTAGCTCGTCCATCGGAACGGTGACCTTGGGTCCTCCGGGGCCTCCAAAACCGAACGTGAATTTGCCCGGACTATCGCGTCGGTAGCAAGGAATAAGCGGTTGGCGCAAGACGGAGGAAAACTCAGCGCCGACCTCCTCCCAAATCTGCTTCACAAGATCGATCGGTAGAGAGGTGAGGGTGGTGCCGGAGTCGAGAATGACCTCGATGGGGAAGCTCGCCGAGGTGAGAGTGTCGCTTCCTGACGGACTGTTCGCCTCGACCGAGGTCATGGATATCCGAAAGTGGTCGAAAACAGTGTCGAGCGTATCCGGGATCGTAGTAGGGTTGACCTTGACCTTCATCATGTCGCCGACATACTTTTCGGTATCAATTCCGCCAAAGAGAATACTTCCCATAGGGGAGCCTGTTCTCCTTAGCATATGCTCCTTACGCGTGGCTCCTAAAGCAACAAGCTGAAAAACTTACTTAGATCGTTGAGCCAGAGGCTGTAGGCGACGGTACTCGTGATGTTGCTATTCGCCAGCGCAACTGGCAAGTTATCGTAGATAACGCTAGCCGTCTCGAAAGAAGCTTCGTTGATCGTATAGCCAACCCCAATCACACCATGACTTAAAGTAGTGTTAAGCCCCAGGCCCATTGTGAAGTTGGCTAGCTCCGAGTCGCCTATTTCGAGGGTGTCGCGGAAGTAATCTCCCCTGACATAGGAATTGTCCAAGTAGGTGATTTTGAGCTTATCCGAAAGGAAATTTGTGTGGGTTCGTGAGGATTTGGGGTCGTCTGAAAGATAACCAAACATTTAGCATCTTGCTACTCTTGTCAAAGGACGACCCTCCCTCTAACAACTCTTGGAAAAGAGAGAGAGGGGGAGAATCGCGAGTCTCAAGAATGGGGAACGGCAAACCTACAGCTACCTAACGGACACGGATCGAGGGAGAAGCTCGACGAGCAAATCGGAGCGTCCCTCGCAGGGATCCATGTGTCGCTGCTTCCACTATCGAGCAGTAGTACGACATCTTGCGGAGGCGTACCGATGGTGCAAGTCGAGAAATAACCACCGCGCTGCTTCTCATTCGTTATCACCTCCTCGACAGTTTGGTCTGCTCTGCGCCGTAGAACCGGTGCTTCAGGATTCCGTTTTTCTTCGAATTGAAGCAACAAGACGCCGGGAACGGGTTGGGAACCTAGCGCATTCACGGCCAGCGCGCCTGCCGCAACGAGGTAGCTCGATCCCCTCATTTTTTTTTTTTCGAAGGTGAATTCGCGAATGCCGCGAGAGGCTAAGCGCTAGAGATATATCGGCGATTTTGTGGAAATGTCGCGGTTTGCTTCTTCACCAGTTGTTGACGCGAGGGAGACGAGAAAGCACGGGTCGAAATCGAGCAAACGAGAGCAGGCAAGGTGGGTAGTAAGGGCGATCGAGCGGGAGGGCGAAAGCGTAGGCTGCAACGGGAGAAAAGAAAGGATCCGGGAGAGTTGAGGGAGTTCTCTTGTTGTCACCACACCATGTAAGCTGCAAAGAAGAAAATGCCCCAAGAACCAACCGGTGGAGTTGCCAAGAGACGTTGGGTGTGACTCTCCCAAGAGTATCGTCAGAATTTGGTGAGCCAAGGAATTATGGGCTGTGGGCCAAGACCGTCAGATTAGGCGCTTGTCACGTCCAACGAGGCCGCCAAGCAGTGAACGAGGGCAAAAAGAGAGCCGGACCTTCCGCAAGACTCGGCAGGAGCATATAACGATCGGCCTTATTTCTCACGAGCCTACAACCAGTGCAGGACAGAAGGAACCGCCTCGTTAATTTGAGGGATAGAGGCACAATGGCATTGGCCTTGGCGCGGGACGTGAGGCAAGGATCAATTGGCGAAAAGTCCGGCCTTATTGGGGGATGCGCGAGATCAAGGCGATCCGTCAAGCATTAAATGGGCAGAATCAATATAGATGGGAGGATTAGGCACATTGGGAAGAGCGGAAAGGATTATGGACGGGATAGAGAGATGGACAAGACATGGGGAGCAGGAGATCCTTTGACAGGACTCACGAAGCCTCAACGCCCAATCCTCCACCTTCAGCGTCCTTAAGAAGAAGTGTTTGCTCTGGTTGAGCGTCAAAGCCCCGGACCTCACTTAAAACAACCCAGCACCGACTCCGAAGGACAGAGCTGGTTCGATAAGGGGCGCTTGCGTAAGTCTGTGATGCTTCCGTCTCAGCAGGTACGCCCAAGTCCAACCGAGCCCTCACCACCTATAAATCCATGACCTCTTGATTCAGCATCGTCGTATTAAGCGCCTTTCTGAGACACAACACCGAATGCTCCAAAAATAGGGTCACGGAGTACAGAAGCATCCAGCAGTGTCCTCAGTACATGAGTCTCCTGTGCATCCAGATCAGATCTGTGGATAACTTCTGGAGATTGTGCATATCTCGGGTTGTCACCACTATTTAACAGGTACAACTACATACACAGGAATACCCCATGCGGACTGGGGCGCAGGGACGATGTTACATGACGGGACACAAAGATCAATCTAGTTTACCACTTCGTATTTTAGATGAACGAAGCAGACGAATCAATTGATATTAATTGCCAGCTAGGCAATGCTGCAGCTCAGCCTCTGACGAGTTGAGGCTGACACGGGGAAACTGTACTTCGCAGAAGGTCTTCTGAAACGTGCCTGGGACTTTTCAGGCACAAACTCTCAGGCCACATGGGCGACTCGACACATCCCGGTCGCATTTTTAGGTGCCGTTAGCCGGAGCTTGCTTGACCACGGTTTTGGAGTTTGGAGGTGTCGGATCTGAACGCCCTCGCTCTACATGGTACGTTTCGCTTCGACCAAACCACCATGTTGACGGACAGTGAAGAGGTGGCTACTTTCAGCGTCGATTGTCCCAGAAATCAACTTCTTGAGAACTGAAAAATTTGGTCTCGACCACCACGGTTTGCCAGAACCAGGTAGAGGAATGCCATTGATCACAAAGCCATGGTTCTCGGGATGTCAGCACAGTCGATCACAACCACGGGATATTATATTCAAATTCTGAAACACTTCTACAAGAGCTTCCGCCTGCCTTACTACTAGCCATAGCGCACCCTTTCTTCTCAAGGTATCACCGACTCGCCCTGCCCCGAAGCCGCGCTAGAGCGATAACAGCGTGGGTGTTATATAACAGCTTACAACCTAGAACAATTGCCATCTAACAAGACCACGACGCCGAGCTTATAAGAGGTGCCACTCCACATACTCGCCAAGCTTTTGTAGCGCCTCGATGAGTACTTCGCTTGAACATGCGTAGCCAATACGCACGTATCCTTCAAAGTCCTTGCCCTCACCGAAGCACTTGGACCCCGGCACGAGCATGACCTTGGTCTTTTCCAGGACATCGAGGCAGAACGCAACATCGTCAACGGGGCCAGGTACCGGCTTGCTCCTGCGAAACTGGATGAACGCCGTACTGCTCGAGTTTGGCTTCACCCATGAGCACACGGTTGGATACCGCTTGACGAAGGTCTCTATGAGGGCCAGGTTCTGCCTTGCGAGCTCCGAGTTCCGCGCTATCAGGTTGGTGTAGACCTCAGGAGAGAGCGCGTATTGCGCTATCTGGTCATCGATCTGGGATACGCTGATCGTAGTGTAACTCCTGGCTTCCTGGAGCGCCTGCACAATGGATGTATCGTTGGCGGCAACCCAGCCAATCCGGATACCGGGCAGCGCATAAGCCTTTGACATCGAGCCTGTGACAATCGTTTTTTGATACCTAAGTGCTGTAGCGGGCGGTGGTATATCCACTCCGTCGGCGTCAAGACCATAGAAGAGCGGACGGTAAACTTCGTCGGAAAGGACGATGATGTCCCTCTCCTTTACAAAGTCTATAATCTCCTTGAGGGTCTGAGTAGGTATCGTGGCGCCCGAAGGATTGTTTGGATTATTTATCACAATCATCTAGACTAGGTTAGATCTCACATCCACATCCGAGTCTTCGAGTCGAGCTGGCGATCTCGCACCTTTGTATTGGACTTGACCAGCTGCGCGAGCTCCGACACGTCGGGAATGAAGCCGTTCTCCGGCTTCAACTTCCACAAGGTCACCTCGGCCCCGAGGCTCTCCGGTACACTATACAACTGCTGGAACGTCGGGTACGCGCAAACAACATGGTCGCCCTTCCCAACAAGAGTGTAGAATACCAAAAAGTTCGCGGCGATAGCGCCCTGTGTGATAATGACGTTTTCAGGGTCGTGCCCTTCGCCGACATGAAGGTGATTTATACGCTCGCGGAGCTGCTCTGATCCCCGGACGGCGCCGTATGACAGTGGGCGCGAGGTGTCCAGCAACGGCGAGGGTTTAGCAGAGCTAGAGAGGCCTTGCAGCTCGTCGAGGGTGATGGGAGCCGAGCAGGTCTCCGATATATTGAGGACGCCTGGTGTATATTCATACTTATCCAGCCACAGCTCAACTTCGAAAGGCCGAATCAGAACCATGATGGCAATAGAATGATGTCAATGTAGCTTAGCAGTAGTGAAGCGAGTATTTCCAAATCGAACTATCAATTAATTCTACATATAAATCTCGCTGGTGCTGTAGGAAAGTGTTCTTTAATACTCAGCACTTGAGGTTGAGTTTCACTGTGCAGTTGGGTTGCGGAACATCAATGATTTGATGCCAGACTTGTAGCCTGGCGCTAGAAGGCGGGGAAGACCTAAAGGGCGCAGGGAAAGACGTATCCAAGGCGCATAGAAGGGTGCATAGAAAGGCGTCTGGAAGGAAGCATACAATTTGATGTGATCCAGATCGAGCAACTCGGCCTGCCGCGGCTTATTTTGATATACCTGTAGTGTTATTGATCTAGCTAACTTCACCCAAAAAGGCAGGTGTTCTAGGTTCATCACAATCGGTTACTTCCAGCTCCAGCTTTCGCCCTTTGCTCTCTGATTGCCGTGCTGCTAATCTTAGCTCCAAAGTCTTCCGTTTTGCTCGGCTCGTCGCCAGCGAGGCCTTGCGCATCAAGGACATCGACCTCATACACGTTCACTTCCTTCCATCCCATTTCCTTCCTCTTGTCATTGACGGCCTGGCCACCGGATCTCGTCTCGCCCGAAACGATGAGCGCGTCCATGTCCTCCACCGTGATGGTCGGGCCGAAGGGCTCTTGGATTTCAACACATTCAACGATAACTCCACCGTTGCGATATGACCCCGTAAGTTCTGTTGGGGTGTTGGAGGAAATCCGAGGCCCTACCTCGTTTTCGCAGTCAATGAAAGAATGAAGGAATTCCAGCACGCTGCGGGATCTGACTTCCCATGACTGCACGTACTCTGCGTACTTCTTATTCTTCAAAAGCTCGTCTCCGGTTACGCCAATGATAAAACGGCTTGGACGAGCAGAGCTTTGCGGAACTTTGAGAAGTATCGCTGCTGCTGATAGCAAGAGCTTGTGCCCGGGATGTAGATGATCAAATGTACCACCCAAACAGACAACAGGGTAGCCATTCGTGGAGTCGGTGTTCGTCCTAGAGGATTCTGGTTTGGCCTCGGAATGTGTCGAAGAGGCAGACTCTAGGCCGACGGTCCTATTCTGAGCACCTCTTTCTCCCGCAACCTTGGTGTAGGTATCCAACACGCCCCGCCCTTCTTGCGACTTGAGATAGAAAATCGAATCCCATAGATTGTGTACGCGCGCAAAAGCCGTGAGGTTTCGAATAATGGTTCCATTGAACTCGTCAATCCCCTCGCCTGAGTGTACAAAAACGAGGCGTACATCTACAGAGTTTGGCCCCGCGTCTGCGTCGCTCGCTATCGATTGCTTTGCAGAAAGAAAAGCCACCAGAGAGTAGAAGCCACTCAGGGTCACCTGTATCTGCGGCCAAGAAATGCGTTTCTCTCCGGCATGGTCTCCGGATGCCTGCTGCAGAAAGTTGCCTACGACTGCGATCACCAAAATGGCAGAATGGTCAGGATTCTTCAGCTGGGACAGGACCGAGGCTATGGGTTGCTGGTAATTCGCGGAAATCGACCGACGGCTGGCAGTGCCTGGTGGGAGGGGTAGAAGGAGGAGGCTTTGTCTAGTCATGGCGGACAAAATCAACAGTTCAGATCAATTCGAGTCTAAATCAAGGTTCCAGGACTGTCGTTGTGGTGGTCACTTGTTCGGATCCAATGATGGAATTGAATTTGAGTTGTAAATGATGGATCGTAGTGGGGTGAGTGTCTACCGAACTCGTTCATGGAGCTGATGTTGACATTCACAACAGAAGCGCTAGAGCTATGCACGCCGCCCCGCGGATGCATTAAGGAAGCTTCAATGGTCCTCGGATGATTCCAGTTCTGCACTTCGTAGCGCCCGAGAGGTTACGGAACCGGCCGGGTTAGGTCAGTTCAGAATGGGCTCTCCACTAAGCTGTTGCCAATTTAGCTCGGACTCGGGAAAGCCCATTTTGTAATCAGCTCTGGGTCAGATCGCATCGTAATGCTCGACGTGCCATGCTCTGCCGGTCTAGGATATTCGGATTGAGAGATGGTCGAACTGCGGGGAGCCGAGGCGTAGCATGAAGTAGCTTCGCAGGTCTTGATGCTGTGCTTCCCAGTGCTCAAGTCATGTCGTCATAGGTCTCAGAACGGGAGAGATTCACGGCTGGTATCAACTGGCTGCATGTGTGATAGGCATCAAAATAAACTCCCCTTCTCCACTCATTGACATATGTATTATGTAAGTTCACAAGGAGGTGTCGCAGCTACTGCCCCTTCCCGTGCTCCGTGCTGATTTAACTTCGGGTTGTCTCTACTTTGCGCCCCCCCGCTCCCTGGACCAGTCAATTCGCCAGGGTGCCTGACCCGGTGACGACGGCGTTCCCAACCACTAATTGCCTCTGTCGACCTGCTGACCTGCTGCCAGCTGCTGGCCATAGCAGTCTCAACGAACCGAGGGAAGCTTCCGAGGTGATGCTCATCATAACAGCCCGCTCCAGCATCCAACAGAAGTCATAGCATTCCCACATCAACATCTCCCAGCAATCCTAACGCCCCAACGGTTTCCGCCTTATCTCTCCTCGCTTTCGGCAAACCGAATCGCGCCGCCCCCTCACAGAACTATCATCCCCGACTCCTTCCTGAATGCTGTTATCGACTCCCCGACACTAATGGCTCCTCCCTACCCCAGGAGCTTCCTTCTGGGGGCTCTTGCTGTGCTCTCATCGCTCTCCGCGATGGCGAGCGCACAGAGCAACTATACCCAGGCCGATATGCTGCGGGCTCATCTTACTCTTCTCGGCGATCGCCCGCCTGAGTGCCCTCCATGGTTAGTTTAATGGCATCCCGTCCTCCCGTTCGAGCATCGTAAACAATCGCTCTTCCCGTGCGCGAATACTGATATCTTGTATCTACCTCATACAGCTTCAACTGTTTGCTACCCGCCCACACCTGCACCCAGTATGCCTCGTGCAACGAATTCAACGGCAAATGCGACTGTCCAGAAGGCTTTGGTGGAGATGACTGCCTTGAGCCTCGTATGTTCTTATTCAATACTCTCCGCCACCGACTTCACCTGTTGGGGCCTTGCGTTGCTAATCTAAGAATCTGCTCCTTTAGTCTGCGGCTCTCTTGCTCGGGGCAGGGACCGACCGATGCGATCTGGCGATAAGTGCGAGTGCGACGAAGGCTGGACCGGAATCAACTGCAACGTCTGCACTAGTAACCAAGCTTGCGATGCGCTGATGCCGACTGGGGATTCTGGTGTCTGCTATCAAAACGGAGAGGTTGTGAAACACAACTACCAGATTTGCGATGTTGTGAACAAGAAGATTACCACCTTGCTCGGCGACAAGAAGCCTCAGGTCACCTTCACTTGCAAGAGAGAGGACGCTACTTGCCAGTTCCAATGTATGTTCCGAATACTTTTTGCGTTCCAACCTTCCTGCTCTAGTTCCCACCAACGGCCTTGCTAACTATCAGGTAGTTTGGGTCGATGAGCGAGAATCCTTCTATTGCGACCTTGACAGCTGCCGGTCCTCTGCCGAGTACACCGAGAGCCAAAACAGTACCTCATACAAGTGCGACAATGTCAAATGCAGCTGCATTCCGGATCGCATGCTTTGCGGCCAAGACGGCTCCGTAGACATTACAGACTTCTTGAAGGAATCCATCCGCGGCCCTGCCAAGTTCGAGTGCGAGCAGGAGCCAGGCAACCCAAACAACTGTCAATTCAGGGAGCCGCAGATGGATGACCTGATCTCTGCCCTCATCGGCGACTCGAGCATCCTCTTGACCTGTCGCTCTGGAGAGTGTCTCTATCACACCGAAGTCCCCGGCTACGAGCGACCCGTCAAGCGTATCAATACTCCCCTGATCGCCGGTGTCATCGCCCTCTGCTCTTTGTTCCTTGTTGCCGTCATCCTCTTGACCTGGTATCTCTCCCGGCGCCAGTTCAAGTACGGCCCGATCCATCTGGACGACTCCGACGACGAGAATGCTAAGCTCATGACCGACCACAAGCCGGCTTCTCTCTACTTTAAGGATGTTTCGTACTCTCTCAACGGGAAGCAGATCTTAAGCGGAATCGGCGGCCTAGCTCGTCCGGGAGAGATTACGGCGATCATGGGCGCATCCGGCGCAGGCAAGACAACGTTCCTTGATATCCTGGCCAGGAAGAACAAGCGCGGTCTAGTTTCTGGCGACTTCTACGTCAATGGTGAAAAGGTTAATGACTCCGATTACAAGAGCTTCATCGGCTTCGTCGACCAGGAAGATACCATGCTTCCTACCCTCACTGTTCACGAGACTATCCTGACCAGCGCTTTGTTGCGCCTACCACGCAACATGAGCAGGGCCGCCAAAGAACAGAGGGTTCTCGAGGTCGAGAAACAGCTTGGTATCCATCACATCCGAGATTCTTTGATCGGCTCTGAAGAAGGCAAGGGCCGCGGCATTTCTGGAGGCGAGAAGCGACGAGTTGGAATTGCCTGCGAACTTGTGACGAGTCCCTCCATCCTGTTCCTCGATGAGCCAACTAGCGGACTTGATGCCTTCAACGCCTACAATGTCATCGAGTGTCTGGTAACATTGGCCAAGACCTATAAGAGAACTGTCATATTCACCATCCATCAGCCGCGGTCTAACATCGTCGCCCTGTTTGACAGGCTCATCCTCCTCGCTCGTGGAGAGACGGTTTACTCTGGCCCTTTCCACCACTGCCAGGATTACTTCGACAGCATCGGTTATTCGTGCCCGCCGGGATTCAATATTGCTGACTATCTCGTTGATCTCACTATGCATGCTGGCGCGACAACGGACATCGATGATGGGACGGTGATTCCTGACAGTGCCAGTGTTAGCCCCAGCAGCACACGCGCCATCAAGTCCGTAGCAAGCGCCTCCATCATGAGCGGTAATGATGACGGAAACAACCCCCCATCAACGCCATCGCGACCGAAGAGCAAGCGCCATGATTCTATTCGCAAGCAACAAGAGCGAGAACTCTTCACCCGCCGAAGACAGACAATCGATACCGCGGCTTCCTCTGACGCTGGGGTGGAAGATGGGGGCTCATTTAGGCTCCAAAAACAATCGCATCAGGATCACGATGATGTGCATGACCTGCCTCCGGCTGCCCTCACGGGCACTGCTCTTGACGAAATTGTCCAAGCCTTTGCGGAGTCTGCTATCGCCAACTCTACTAATGACGAAATCTCTCAGACCGTCGAGGCAGCCCAGCTTGCCAACGGTGCCAACTCGAATGGATATTCCGCTGACGGGCCTAACATTGGCATTGGGGCCATGGGCAAGGGATACCTTCGTGTCGGCTACCTCACGCAGTTCGCTATTTTGTCCCAGAGGACCTGGAGAAATCTGTACCGCAACCCTATGCTGATGCTTACACATTATGCAATTGCGATCCTGCTAGCGGTGCTTTCCGGATACCTGTTCTACGGCATCACCGACGACATTGCCGGTTTCCAGAACCGCTTGGGTCTCTTCTTCTTCCTCCTCGCCCTCTTCGGCTTCAGCACCCTGACCAGCCTTAACGTCTTTGCGAGCGAAAGACTGCTTTTTGTCCGAGAACGAGCCAACGGTTACTACGCTCCTATCACGTACTTTACATCCAAGGTCCTCTTTGACATCATTCCGCTCCGCATCATTCCTCCTCTTCTCATGGGTGCCATTATCTACCCCATGACGGGTCTCGTGGCCGACTTCGAGCACTTCTACAAGTTTATTCTCATCCTCATCCTCTTCAATCTCGCGGCGGCAGCGATCTGTCTCTTCATCGGCATTGTCTGCAAGGACCACGGCGTTGCTAATCTGATTGGTTCCCTCGTCATGCTGTTCAGTCTGCTCTTCGCCGGTCTCCTTTTGAACCACAATGCTATCCCAAAGACCGCCGTATGGCTCCAGACCTTGTCTATCTTCCACTACGCCTTCGAGTCTCTCATCGTCAACGAGGTCGTGCATCTTACTCTAGTGGACAACAAGTACGGCATCAACATTACGGTGCCCGGTGCTGCTATCCTTAGCTCGTTTGGTTTCGACAATGGCGCTCTGTGGGGTGACATTTTCTGCCTCGGCGTATTTGGAGTTGTCTTCATCATTCTAGCGTATGTCGCGATGCATGTTCTCCTCGTCGAGAGGCGGTAATCTTCTCCGTTACGAGTAGCGAAGAGAGAAAGGATTGATGTTAGTGGGGGCGATGTCAAGGGAGTATGAGGACAATCGTTTCGTTTACTACCCACACTACTGTTATTACTGTCGCTATTACTACTCACTCAGCGTCTACTTTTCTTGCGTTTGCTTTGTTTTGCGCCGGGCGCCATTACACGGCCGCCTGAGTCAACCGCACATTGCTTGGTTTACAACACTATTCCAATGTCATGTTGCTTGTGGTTGCTCCAAGCTTCATAATACTGGTGTTTGGGAGAAGGTGGAGTTTGGATTTTTTTTTTTCCTGGGTTCAACACGATCATGGCATCGCGGGGTTCAGGGTTCACTCTTCTGAGCGCACTTCCGATGTGGAGGAGAGTCGGTTCAGTTGCAGTTCCATACATTTTTTTTTGCCTTTAGTTTTCCTTTTCTTGAACACCGAACCGCACAACAGAGATTTATACATACATATATATTGTACAATCTAGCTAGTAGCACATTTCTCCTTCTGTAATGGATGGCTCTACTTCCAGCCATATCGTGACACACGCACATCTCCCTCACACCCAACTCTTGACCGAAGTTGATGCTAGCACTCATCCACCAGTCTCACCACGCCAAGCCATATCCCCGGATAGTTGAGCGCCCCAAAGAGGTGTACAAAGGGATATAGACATGCAATTACTCCATCTTTCCACCAGTGAGTTCCTCCGCCGTCTTCTTCTGGCGCCTCATATTCCTCGTGTAGTCGGCGGTATAGTGCCCTAGAGCATTGGAAGGGGGAGAATCGCGAACAGCCTGGACGACCACCTCGTAGATTCCCGACTGGGTACCCCATTCCTGCCACGCGCTGTTCTTGGACGGGTCCCTCCAGTAGTTCTCCGAGAAGAGATGGTCGACCTCGGCCTCGAGCTCCTTCTCATCGACGATGAAGTTGTTGGCATGGACATAGAGCTCCATCAAGGAATGGAGACGAGCCTCCCGCTTCTCCTCCTCGACTTGAACCGTCCGCCGCCTGCTAGCCTCAGCCTTTTCGAAGCGCTCGGGATCCGGAAGGACCTCCGTGTTCAGCGTCTCCTGAAGCACGGTCGACCGAGTGAGGAACTCGTCGGTGCGCTCGGGAGCAAGGCCGGCAGCCATGTGGGCCTTGTGCTTGTTGGCTTCCGAAGAGGCCTCTCGCTCGTCGCGCTTGAGCTTACGTCTCCAGAGGCCCTTGAGACCGGCGCGGAGGTTCTTGCGGCGAGACTCGGCCATTATGTGCTTCCATTGCTGGGGGTGGTCTTCGGCCAGCGTCGCGGGCGAGGGGGCCTTCTCGGAGCGAGGATAGGTCTCGGTGAGATAGTTGGGCTCGAGCTTCCGGGAGTCGCTGGGCTGCGGGAATACCTTGCGGGGAACGGGGAGGCTGCCTCGTACCCGGGTTGGCTTGGTCTCATCGGATAGGGGAGCTGTAGGGACGGGG
Organism: Scedosporium minutisporum; assembly: GCA_034774675.1. NCBI lineage: Eukaryota > Fungi > Ascomycota > Sordariomycetes > Microascales > Microascaceae > Scedosporium > Scedosporium minutisporum. Next base: position 45,559 of record SJVG01000136.1, read on the forward strand.
ATATAGGACGGAGACTCGGGGGGAAGGGCGCATCTTTGAGGGGTGGACGAGATGGACCTGGCGTGAGAGGACGAGGATGCGGCGTAGAGAGGAATGGAGGAGGATAATGAGCGTGGGCTCGAGAGGGCAAGCCGGCCTAGTTGGAGGCGGGATGCGTTGAGAGACATTATGTATGGGGGAGGTCGAGGATCGAGCCTCCCGCGGCGAGATTATTGGGTTCCGGAGATGGTAGGAGGCGATTCGAGCATGCGCAGTTGGAGTGTTGGGTAAACGACAGTCCAATGCTCGGGTTGGCTGATCCTGGGTCCGGAGCAGACTTTTGTCCTGATGGGACGAGTGCAACGCGAAGATTTTCGAGCTAGGATAAAAAAATGCCGATGTTCAATTGGGCCATGGTGGCTGCGACCATTCTGCTCCTCAAGCCACAAAAGCCACATTCAATTGAACCAAATCCTCGACCTTTTGACAAGTCCCCAGCCACGGAGCGCCACTAGAACCGATAAGATATGGAAATTCCACTCCAGCAAGAAAAAAAAAAATAAAAAAAATAAGAAAACTGGGGTCCCGCCTTTATCTTTTCTCCCATTCCATCCTCTTCAGCTCCCTACACATCCACCATCCATAGCTGGCCAATCCAAACATCATAGGCCAAAATGGGTACCTTCAAGAAAGAAAAGAATCGGAGGACCCGTGAGGGTACCTCCACTGATGGGATGGGCAATGTGAAGGTGAAGGGCGAAAACTTCTATCGGTATGTTCCTGCATCCCAGAAAGCCGATGTTTTCTTGCATTGCAAATGGCAGTGCAAACTAATGACTTTTTCTTATCTAGCTCTGCAAAGAAGGTCAAGACTCTAGGCATGTACAAGGAGGGTAAAGCCCAGAGAAATGCCAGGGGAGAAATAACAAAAGCGGCCATCTACCAGTCAAGGGACGTTCCACAAGCAAGGATCGAGCCCAACAGGAAGTGGTTCACCAACACTAGGGTACGTCATTGAGGCAGGCTTTGCCTTTCCTTATTTGCCCTCTTGTTTCAGTTTCCTCTAATACTTCTCTGCAGGTGATTTCACAAGACAGTCTTACTGCATTTCGGGAAGCCATGGCCGAGAAGGCAAACGATCCATACCAGGTCCTCCTGAAGTCCAATAAGCTGCCGATGAGTTTATTGAAGGATGACAAGGGGGTCAACGGACTTAAGCAGCACAAGGCGAAAATGACGGTCGAGAGCTCTCCATTCTCCGAAGTATTCGGCCCCAAAGCTCAACGGAAACGCGTGACCATTGGCGCTGGCACTTTAGAGGACCTCGTTGGCGAGGCTGAGAAGAACTTAGATACCTACCACGAGAAGGTGGAGCAGGCGAAATATCTCAGAGGTGAAGGTGAGGGCGGCGATGTACCGCTCGTATTGGAACCTGTTTTCAGCAAGGGCGGGTCTAAGAGGATCTGGTATGTTTTATCACTCTATATCTTCGCTATTGCATACTAATTCAGTCCCTAGGAACGAACTCTACAAGGTCCTTGACTCGAGCGATGTTGTTCTGCACATCTTGGACGCTCGAGACCCTCTGGGAACGAGGTGTCGAAGCGTCGAAAAGTATCTCAAGGCCGAGGCACCCCATAAGCACTTGATTTTCGTTCTGAACAAGTGTGACTTGGTGCCAAGCTCTGTAGCTGTAAGTACTGTTCTTTTATTGCCTTGCCTTATTTCCTATCGTGCCCAGTTGTCTTGTCAGGATACTTTCCCGCACATTTAATGCGTTTCGATGGGAGTTCATCTGTTACACACTGGGTAGATTAAATGTCAATCTCGCTGCCCTTTGCCCTTGGGTTTTAGGGTCGGTGGTCTCCGTTTTGGAGTTTGCCATGAGATACGACGTTGTTTCAAAATGAGTTGAGGCTGTCCCTGATTTTACATCTTGGGCTTCGTGGCAGTCTTTTTAGTACTGATTCATACATTTCATCGCAACTCTCCTTTTTTTTTTCTTGCTTTTCGGCATCGACTGACATATGAAAAGGCTGCGTGGGTCCGGAAACTATCCAAGGAACGTCCCTGTCTTGCATTCCATGCCTCCATCACAAACTCCTTTGGCAAGGGTTCGCTTATCAGCCTTCTCCGCCAATTCTCGACGCTACACGCCAAAGACCGAAAGGAGATTTCGGTCGGAATGATTGGCTAGTAAGTGCTCTCCTTCTATCGACGGTTCTATTGCGAACAAGTTGCTGACGCCCTATGGCAGCCCCAACGTCGGCAAGAGCTCCATCATCAACACTTTACGTAAGAAGAAGGTGTGCACCGTTGCTCCAATTCCAGGAGAGACGAAGGTATTTCCAATTCCGTTTCCCTCATGTTATTTGTTTATCGTGGTGTTAGCGTGTTATCCGTGTGACACTGAGTATTCATATCATGTCATATTAACCGTGATGACTTTAGGTCTGGCAATACATCTCGCTCATGAAACGGATAAGTAAGTGCCTTATTAGCCCAAAACCGGCGCCATCGCCAACTTCATACACGTTGTTCCTAACGCGTGGTTATAGATTTGATCGACTGCCCAGGAATTGTTCCTCCAAATATGAATGATACCCCGGAGGACATTCTCCTACGCGGCGTTGTTCGAATCGAAAACGTCGAGCATCCATCTCATTATATTCCTGCACTCATGAACAAGGTGAAAAAGCATCACATGGAGAGGACGTACGACCTAAGAGGATGGGACGATTACATGACTTTCCTTGAGCTGCTTGCGCGCAAAAACGGCAGGCTGTTGAAGGGAGGGGAGCCAGACGTAGAAGGAATAGCCAAGATGGTGGTACACGACTTCTTACGAGGAAAGATTCCGTGGTTTACACCGTGCCCGACAGCGTCAGACGCAGACACGGACGGCGCCCCAGTTATCGAGGGCCGTGAAGGCAAACTTGGTGAGATGCCAAAGAAGCGGAAGCGCGATGAGGCCCAGCAAGATACGCCGGCGTTGCCCCGAGACGAAGAGGAAGATGAGGAGGAGGATGAGGAATTTGGTGGGTTCGACAGCGACGATGAGTCAGTGGATAGTTCTGCGGAGAACTCTGATGACGCGGAAGAAGAAGAAAGTGACGAGGAGGCTGAAGACCGCATCTCCCTAGGCGCGTCGAGCGACGAGGAGGACGAGGAAGATGAGAACACAGAAACCGTCGGCACCCTGGAGCAGACGGATGAGAGCTCATCAGATTCCGGGGGTGTTCCTATAACAACCAACGAAGACAAAGGGGGTAGATCTAATAAGCGGAGGAGGACGAGGACGTAAGGAGCAGTGGTGGGGGTGGGACGTATCAGGTATGACCTAATGCGATACATACAATATCTCGCCGCCATTTTGGTTTTTCTCTCAGTTGCTTGTGATTTTGAATATGGCATGGTATGGCTGATGGCTAGCTGATGGTACAGTCGGCCCCGATAGCCTCAGCCCCCCGTGCGAAAGCCGCCAAAGAAGACAGCTATCTTCTCCTTCCCTAGTTCATCTCTTGTGTCACACTCGCCCTCCTTAGATGGTCACAAGCGCGTTACTGCCGTCTCTCACAGGTCTCGTAGCCAGCCCTAACTCGACTAATCTTGAGCGAATTTTGGAAGGAGCTCAGGTGAGCACAGCAAGGGTTCATCTCGGCCAATTCCTGTGGAGAAGGCGCCGCCAAGGTGTGGTGAAGACGGTCAAAAGCTTGATGAGAAGGGGCCAGCCAGAGAAGTTCGATTTTTCGAAGGAAGACACGTGGGAATGCCCTCTTAGCGCGAGCAAACGACGACTAACGAGGACCGGATCGATGAGGTGCCTTGCTAGAGGGGATGATAGTCGAGGCTATAGGACTCAAGCTTTTTGACAGCGTGGTTTGATGACTCCCTTGAGGCCGTTTAGATGGCCGAACAAGCCCCAGGATATGTCAGGGGGAATGGTATGGTTTGAAGTTTGAGAAGGTCCCTTCGAAACCCTTATATCAAGGCGGTTCACCGGGAAAGGAAAGAAACTCTGGGGGATCCTTTCTATTCCCATCTCCATTCCCATCTCCATCTCAACTCTTCCCCATTGCTCCCCTCCCCCTTCCATTGTGCCTTCCCCTTCGTCTTACCGAAGTCCTACTGCCACTCACTCGCCCACAAGATTGCCCTGAAACTGCCCCTTCGTCGTTTTCCTGAGCATCGCTCCAAACAGGACACAGGGCAGACTTGCATTTCCCTTGCTTATTTCTATACAGTTGATAGTCTTCTCCAAGCCCTTTCATCGCCCTGCTTTCTCCCTGTCTCTCCTAAAGTTCACATAGAGGTCTTGTTTAGACCCAGAACTCTCACGTATACCGCCCAATACAATCCTATCCTATATATATCATCGTGCCTTGTTCTCGGGGAAAAGCCACTTAGACGCCCTAGGCGAGCTCTCCGGTACCACCACATCACCCTAGATTTCCGATATCATATTTTGCATAAGCATCGTTGGCATATCCTTGCATTCCCGGAAAAGTTATATATATACAGACCGCCAGACAAAAAGGGGTCTTAACAAAAGGTCTGATTCACATAGCATCCTATAGAGAGGATAGACGACGGGGTCGCTGTCGCTACACACCGTCACAGGCTACTTCGTTGTTTCTGTCCTTGATACACCGAACGTGGATTGTATCTTTTGCGAACGATCAATCCAACGGTATATATCTGCGGAACTACTTAGCAGTAGTCCCATCCATGGATACAACTGCGAGATTTGGAGACTATTCTCCCATGGGTCGACGAGATGAGCGTGCGTCTATACATGTAAGTGAAGTGTGGGGCCCTGTATAAGTCATGAGGCAGGTCAATGCTAACTAGTTGTAGGGAATCCCCTTTGACAACCACGGAAACCTCAACCAGCCTCAGGCCATCTCTTATGGTGTGAGTATTCTAGCTGCGCGCAGGGTGTTTCCATCGTGGAGTCAAGGGCTAACAGTTTAACACCAGAATGATGGCATGGCCAGCTTTGGACAGAGAGGCTTTAACACACAGTCTCTTCTGCCGCATCAAGGGCCACTAGGCTTTCCCGCACTTCAACAGAATGCTGGGTTCGCTCCGCAAGGAAACCTCGCTCTCGGGGCAGACCCTGGTTCCGCAGGTTTTGCGGCCTGCTCGGTTGACCAACGGCTCATTACGGATGGCACAACCAATATGAATGGTGTATCGCTTGACCAAAATCTTCAGCGAAACCATGGGTTTGGCCCCGTCTTGACACCTCAAGTGGGAGATGCCCCATGGAATGGTCCACGGAATGTGAGGGAGTTCTGGTCCTTGACGCTAGTATGTACTTCCAAGCTGCGTTGATGGGTTCCTGTGGCTAACATGTCTGAAGGAGCAGCCTGGAACTGGAGCTCGAACACAACAGGGGATGAGCGCATGGGAAAGATTGAGCAAGGTGAGTGACATCCTTCCTGATGTCGCGGTTTTATTTTTCCCTTACTTGGCCACTTCTAACCGCGGCATACGTAGATACTGTGGGAACCTGCTGGATTCATTCGGGACTTTGAAACGGCCTCATTTCCTTACCTTCAACCAGCATCCGCAACTGACAGCTTCGCGCAAGAGAACTCGGCCAAGGCCTTGGATAAAAGAAAGGCTAATGAAACCCCCGAAGCGGCAGTCGTTCCACCGCCAAAAGTGCAGAAGCTGTCGCCGGAGGAGATGACCGCCACCCTAGTGGACGGAGGACGTACGTCCGGCGCGTGCAACGCTCCTATTCCCAGCACTTTAGAAGCGCCGAGTTCAGCGGCCTCTACGCCGGAAAGGATTCTCAGTGCGCTGGGAGATAGTCAGGCCCCTGTTGGCCAGAATATCGAACGTGGGGAGGAAATCGTCGTTGCTGACCCTACGCGAGCGGAACAGGGGGAAAGCGAGGCTCTTCGTGCTCGTCTGTGCAGGCCTCAGCTTCCTGTTGGCAAAGCTCAACCTCGAGCTGATGATGCTAACCCCGCGGATACGGGTGCAAACTACACCGGGGTGCACTTGGATTTTCGATCGGGGGCCGCCGGACAGGATTCTGTTGACCTCACCCTCGAGTCAAGCGAAGAATTGCCCGTTCCAATCGTGGCTAAGGAATCCGAGAGCGATGTTGCTCAAGGAGAATCTGGCGGTGTTGACACCAACGCGGAACTGAGGCTGAAGAACGGCAATGAGGTAAACGCAGGTGAACCCGGCTCCAGAGAAGTCAACGACGAGGGCCAAATCGCGGCTCACGACTCCAATGTCGAAGTCGAGGGTGACGATCAGAGCGCAGAGGCGAGCCTTGAAGCCGACAAGAGCCGGAACAGCGACGAAGTTGTAGGTCCTGACAACAGCGCGGTGGTTGTCTATCAGGGAGGGGCAGCAGATTCCATTCCGCCTGCACATTCACCAGCCCGGGTTCAGGCGCCTGCGCGGCAACAAACAGCAATAGTCCAGAGAAAGACGTACAACTTCACTCGGGCTGCCATCCTAAGCTCGCACCCTCTGCTGATTGCCCGCCCTTCGAGCACGGGGCCCACGCCGCCAATGTCTCCCGAGCAGATGGAAGAGGCTCGAGAGCGCGACCGGGCGCTCCGAGGCGAATTCATCAGGATAGAGCTGGAAACGGCGCGTAGCCTAGCGAGAGGCGGCAACCAAGGCCCTTTTCATGTCGGCGACTACCTCGTGAATATAGATCCGGCGAACGGACATCCTAGGTTTCAGGGACTTCGCCTCCGAGGTTAGGGTTAAGCAGACATGTAGGGGATGAAGCTGAGCTTGTCGTGGATACGCTAGTAGTGGCACGCGTTTTTCTCGCCCTCTTTTTATTCTCTTTTACATGTTGTGTTGCTTGGGTGGTTGGCATGCTGAATGGCATAGTTTGGTAGATCACACATGGCCTCCTTGAAGGATGTACACGGAAACGGCGCAAACGGGAAGGGGTTCAGGGTTCATTTAAGGTTCATGTTTACTATGGCATTAGAGATCTCTAGAAGGCTAGAGAGTTTAATACGAAATCATGTCTGTATACGATGAGCTTTGTGTGATGTCTGTTGATGTTTCTTGGTAAGTTTCTTGGTAAGTTTCTTTTTGTCCATGGTCGGGGAAGGAGCTCCATTATACAGAAACTAGAAGGGAGACGAAATGCATGCCAAGATACCCCCCGTCCGGTGTTTTAACACTAAAACACCGCGCCGAGGCACTTTACTTCGTACGAAGTAAGCACGAGGTCTGGCTTCCAATGCGCCCTCCGTCCTCCGTCCCCGTACTTGTAAGCTACACTACTTCTGGGTTAGCCGGTCAGGTTCATTGGTTTGATGGAATCTGGGGTTGTCAAGTGCGGTGACATCGCACGGGAGGTGCAGTTGGCGTCCCCGCAAGTGAGTGTGTGCGGGAGGTCGGATTGAGCTCAAGAGGGCAGGTTGTCTGTTGTTCCTGTGTCGTGATGTTACAAAGTGATATCGAATATGGGAAGTGGAATTGTATGAGCTGGCAAAGGCGGGGTGGAAGTGACACCGACTTGACTTCAGCGTTCCTCTTGCAACATTGATGCTTTACTTCGTACGTACGTAATCACCCACAGGATTGAAGCGAACAAAGTGCCTCGGAATCTTGCGAGTGATGTCAAAAGGTACAAAGTACTCCCGAGTCAAGCTTTGACTTGGGACCACGCGAATGTGCCTGTGTGCGGAGTCCGAAGTAAACTACTAAACTACGGAGTACGAAGGTACAAAGAACTGAGTAGCTCGAGACATTGTTTGAAGTCGCCGTCTTCGTCGTACCTTGTATTATTGCTTCTGTGTTTCAACAGCTTCAATTTGATGTTCCGTGTTGATGCTTATTATTGCAGAATTCGCGGAACATGACTGGTATTTTCTCGATTTACCTCACATTCTTCATGACGATTACCGACCGGTGCTATTTCCATACTCCGCTCCGTAAATTGCAATCTCCATCGCCATCGCCATCGCCACCACCCGGAAGTGTCGGCGATTTTATTCTTCGACGGGGCCCGCCCCCAGGGAACAATCGCGACCACCGAGATCAGTGGAGACGAACTCCTATTTGGTTGATGACGATGATGGAAACTCTCGCCGAAGTAAACTAGACGACAGGATGTAGTGCAAGTGTACGAAGTAGTGTCTAGTGAGGTACGAACTACAGAGCTGTCAACTCCTCGTTCCGGGGCAAGATTAAAGGGACAATCAGCCACGCCCACGCCGTCCAGCCAATCCACCCACGGAAGCTTTTCTCCCCCTCCTTCGCTGCTTCTGACAGGTGCGTCACCACCCATTTTCGGCTCGAGCTTGCCTGTGCCACCACAGAAAGATGCCGAGGCATATCCACAAGTTCACGACATCGCGTGTTTGCTTGTGGGGTGGGGCAGGAGCTGTGAGAGTGAGACCAGGACAAGGCAAGAAGGCGATTTGCTCCGAACAGGGTGCATTGGGGCTCTCGCAGCTCCCAGGTCTCCCTAGCTCATTGCCATTGTCGATTAACCAAACCGTGTGCAGCTTGGTTGGTCGCTGGTAACTGAACAAGATCCCAACCCCGATCCCCGACTGCCCCATCTTGATTTCCCCCGACGCTCCGGCCGTTGTCAAGCCAGGGAGTACCTCTTTGAGCTCGCGAGATTTACCAGACTCGGTGATTGTCCCAAGCAATCGTCCTCGAACGCTCATCCCCCATGTCCTGATGTAGCCTCCTGCTCACACCTTCTGTAACAATTTACCCTTTCCCTCCAATTCTATTCCTCCCTTTTTATTTCCATTTCCCCCCGCAAACCTTCAACACCTCGTTGCAAGATTTATTCCTTGTCGAAAGCATCTTTACTAGCTTCCATTACACTTTGCACTCTCCACTTGCGCCTGCCGCCACCAGCGCAGTTGCTTTGGGAGTACAAGTGCAATTGTACAACACTGATTAAGTAACCCGACGTCCTTTTGGAAGGGAGAATCGAAGAGCAACCATCGTCATTATCAGCTACTTCGTATTGCTCTCGAGATCCAGAGTCTGCAATATTTCGAATTCGTGCCTGCGTTTGGTTCTTTTGGAGACGAGTCTATCACCTTATTTTTGATATCCCTGTCTACCCCTGTCGCTTCTCTGCCCTGCCCTGCCCTGTCTCCCAACCTCAGAAGCTAAGAAGCCTCCCAGCTGTCCACTAGCGATGCCGTGTAAGTTGGAATTCGCGAAGCAAGCCCCATAACGCAATCTCGAACCACCGTCAATTCATCCTAACCGCGACGACTTTGTATGCTAATATCGCGCAGTACCTCTCTCCATCGCAGCTCCAGCAGCCCTTGCGGGCCTGAGCTATGTAAATGCGAAAACCTCGCTATGGTATGACTGGCTGCTGATACGGTCCATTGCTCCCACCGCCCTTTCGGGAGCAATCCGCGAAATGCGGGATCGTCTCAACGGCTTTTATGTCCTCGAGTCTAATGCGAAGAGCTCCTCCACCGCGAACGTCACTTTTCTCAAGTTCGAGGGCAAGGAGTACACCTATGCTGAGACCTACACCATCGTGCTGAGGTATGGCGCCTGGCTGCGCCAAAAGCACGGCGTCAAGCCCAAGGACATCGTGGCCATGGATTTTGAAAACTCCGACACCTTTGTCTTTATATGGTTTGGCCTCTGGTCCATTGGCGCAAAACCCGCCTTTATGAACTACAATCTCAGCGGCGCCACCCTGGCTCACTGCGTCAAATCCTCGGATGCCTCGCTCCTACTCGTCGATCCCAACGTCTCCGCGAAGGTGACCGACGAAGTGCGAAAAGAGTTGAGCAATGTTCGCATCGTCGAATTGACCCCCGATGTCCAGCGCGAGATTCTTACCACCGATCCTGAGAGACGGCCGGATTCCGACAGGTCTGAGGATTTCGGGCATAATTTGGCTATTCTCATTTACACTTCGGGCACCACGGGGATGCCGAAGCCCGCAATTGTGTCCTGGACAAAGTGTATCTCGGGCGGTGGATTCGTCGCTCGATGGTTGGGTTGGAGACCGGGCGATGTTTTCTATACAGTACGTTCAAATCTGGTCGTCGCACGAGGTCTGAGGGCTCTTCACCGTTGCCGGACACATACTTACTCACTCTCGTAGGCAATGCCTCTCTATCATAGTTCCGCCGCTCTCTTGGGCCTTCTCAACGCCCTTGAAGCCGGTAAGACCATAGCCCTTGGTAGGAAATTTTCTACCACCCATTTCTGGGACGAAGTTCGAGCCGCAGATGCCTCTATCATTCAATACGTCGGCGAGATGTGCCGGTATCTGCTCAAGGCCCCTCCCCAGAAAGACGAAAAGACCGGCGAGAATTTAGACAAGAAGCACAGGGTGCGAACTGCTTTCGGAAACGGCCTTCGACCCGACGTGTGGGCCGAGTTCAAGGACCGCTTCGGCATTGATGCAATTGGCGAGTTTTACGCCGCAACGGAAGCCCCATTGGCCACATTCAACTTTAGCAGGAATGACCTCACCAAGGGCGCAATAGGCCGAAATGGGTGGCTCTACGATTTGGTCATGTCCTTCCGCGTTGCCCTTGTCGAGGTCGACATGGATCAGGACGCTCCCTGGCGAGATCCCCAGACGGGACGGTGCAAGAGGGTCACCCCCGGCCAGCCCGGAGAGCTGCTGTTCAAGCTTCCCAAGGACACCCAGAAGAAGTTCCAGGGCTACTTCAAGAATTCCAAGGCCACGGCTTCCAAGGTTCTACGAGACGTCTTCTCCAAGGGCGATGCCTGGTTCCGTACCGGCGACTTGGTCATCTGGGACAACGACGGCCGCATCTTCTTTGCCGATCGTATCGGCGACACTTTCCGGTGGAAGAGCGAAAACGTGTCGACGGCCGAAGTCAGCCAGATTTTGGGTTCGCACCCGGCCGTCCACGAAGCCAACGTCTACGGCGTTCAGTTGCCCCACCACGACGGACGCGCTGGCTGCGCCGCGGTGGTTCTGAACGGTCCGCCCGACGAGGTTGTCCTGCGGAGCATTGGTGAGCATGTCACGAGAAGCCTCCCGTCGTACGCGCGGCCGATATTCCTCCGCCTCATGCCCGAGATGCAGACGACGGGAACGCACAAACATCAAAAGCATATCCTCCGGACAGAGGGAGTGGATCCTTCGAAGGTGGATCTGAGTTCCGTGTTCTGGTTACGGGATCAGAGGTATGTCCCGTTCAAGGAGAAGGACTGGAAGATGATTGTCGAAGGTGCAGCCAAGCTGTGAGCGTCCGAGAAGATGCGTCTCATGAAATTATGTCAGGTTTTCTGGGTCCTGCGAAGTCAGTGGCGGCCAAGTTCTGTTTCGACTATGATTCTCAGAAACCCTCCTGTTATTATTGTATCCATGAACATAGGATATTGAAGTAATTGATACCTGCCCATTGTCATCGTATTATTGTTAGTTTGCATTATTCTAGTAGCCCAGGCATTCCGGAATATCTCTAGAATACCAATACGCCCCATCCTTCGCAATCATTGACGTAATACGGTTGAACGCGTAATCCTAGCCACTTTCTCCCCTGTATCCCTGGACCTTGATGCTATCGACGAAGGCCGACCAAGCCTCCGAGCCGCCGAGCCTCTTTCCGAAAGCTGCATTGTGGAGCTTAGTCAGCTATCACAAGCAACCACCCCAACTTCAAGGCTCACTTTCGCATACAAATGCGAGAAGCCGACGAAGCAGTTGCTCTCTTCCTCGCTTCGACACTCCAATATCCTTAGTCGAAAAGTTCGAGGCTGGTTCTTGAAAGAGAATTTCGTCATTGAGAGAAGAAGGAGGCACCAAAAAAGGCAAAAAAGAGACCTCGATCTCTACGGTGAAAAAGGTTCTTGCCACAGCACAGCCCGCACCTCCACCACCTCCGCTGTCCTCCCCTCCCCCTCAGAAACAATGGAGACGATGCTCCCCGAGCCCACCATCTCCTTCACGATCCCGAGCTACCGCGACGCTACGGTGCTATCGTGCCGCGTATACCACCCGTCTTCGTTGTCGGGAGGCCCAACGGCGCAAGCTTGGGGGAGACACGCGGCGGTGTTTGCGCATCCGTATGCGCCGCTGGGGGGATGCGCGGATGATCATGTGGTAGATGCTGTAGCGGGGACGATGTTGAGGAGGGGGTATTTGGTTGGGACGTTTAATTTTCGGTATGATTTTTCCCTCTTTTTTTTCTTTTATTTTTTATTTTTTTTATTTTCCATTTTATAATTTACATAATTGAGGGCCTTGGTGGTCGAGGCTGCGAGATGCTTTGGGGGATTTCAGAATTCTTTGCAATGGGCTAATCTAGAGTTCATTTTATTTCCTCGGTGTGTAGTGGTGCTGGGGATTCGGGAGGCAGGACATCTTGGACGGCAAAGGCCGAGAGAGCCGACTACATCTCAGTCGCGGCCTTCATGGTCTACTACGTCCACTACCTCGATCCATTCAAAGGGGAAAACGAAAGTGTTCCGGCGCTGGCGCAGAAAGAATCCCCCGTGCTGATCATGGGAGGCTATTCCTACGGTTCAATGATCACGATGCAACTTCCACCACTCGTGGAGATGCTCCGGCCCTTCGTAGCCCCGGAACTAGGGACCGCCGCGGCGGAGATTCGGCTGCGGGCCGAGCATCTCGCGGAGCACCAGAATGCGGTCCTGGCGAGCGTGAGGGAGGCGTGGGGCCACGGGTCGAGATTAAGGTCTCCCGGTCTGAGAGTGGGGGGTACGGAGTCTGGGGAGGTGAGGGGGTCGATTGAGGGGAGGAGATCGTTGATCCTTGAGGCGGAGGAGAGGATTAGGAAGAGTTTTGGGGATGTTGTGGCTAAGACGAAACGGGCGAGGAAGAGCGTGGATGGAGCCGTGAGGGGG
>SJVG01000137.1:0-58201 GCA_034774675.1 Scedosporium minutisporum
GCTGATGGGGGAGGATTGGCAGAGCGGGAGGTTGCGGCTTAGGGTCTGGCGGATCACCGCGGGGCGGGCGGTGATGCGGAAGACGGCCGAGGCGGTCGTCGGGTTGAGGAGGCTCATGGTCTTTGTGGTTTGTTCAATTGGTGGGTGTGATTTCGGATTGGTTTGGTGGGTGGTGGCTCGTCTCTTCTCGGAGCTTGGAAAGTTGTGATGTCAGGAATTGCAAGGTCAGGCTGAAAATGTCGAACTGGTGAGCTATGCTGCACTAACGTATTATATTGCTTAGATGCATAGAAGTCCGAGCTCCACCCAAGTCCAACCATCAAAGACAGACGCTCACTTCACCAGATTGATATTACAATTGTACTGAACCCAACGCAAATTCTGGGAGTTCAATTGTTTTAATATACCAAGAGAAGTCGAGTATTTTACACATAGATTTCCGTCCCGCAAAGATGCAAATGTTCGTACAAAGGTACAACTTGGGACGCTCTCCTCATGCACCGTGCCTTCCTTTCTCATGGACTCCTGAGATGTCATGGACAGAGTGGTTGTACCTTCCTCGATGACCCGAGAGTCGTCCCTTCCTTTACCCCTTAACAGTACACGTCTTTCTATTCCCTAGTGTAGATCTATGTTATGAGTGAGAACAGACAGCATCATCCATCATCACTCTTCTGCTCAAGGCTTGATTCTGGTTCTATCAACCATCTTCCTGTCTCGAGTAGATTCTGCGCTTTACGACCTGTTCTCCATGTGAAGCGGATGGGAATTGTATAATTTCTTTTAAAAACTGCCAAAGTGACCTCAATCGTCTCCAAAGATGCCAAGCAAGAAAGGCCCTTCGTCGGGATCGTCGAGGGATGTTACTGCGCAGAGGGGTAACAAATTAGCCCTGGCGAATGCCGGCGACTCCGCCAATCTGCCTTCGAATGTAAGTCGAAGAGATCGACGGCCCCTGGGCTTCTCTTGGTCGGTCATGAGTGTTCTCCTAACTTCGTTCTCCCTGTGGTTAGAAAGACGCCGGTTCGACAGCTGAAGCCACTGATCCCTTCAGCGACATGATGGATCTCGACTTCGACGCTTTCATTGACGGATATGATGGTGCGGCCGCTTCCATGGCCTCGCTCTCGTCACCAAGTACCGGGCTGCATAGCAAAACGCCTTTCAAGACGCCAGGGCCCAGCCGAATGGGCACCGTCCCAACCGAATCCCCATCGACACAACAAAACGGTGCCAGTCAAGGCGACAGTGCCTCCAGTCATTTTGTCAGTATGCTCAATTCGATCAATGAAGCATTCAAGGCGGAAGATAGCCAGCTAGAACGGGTCTCCCAGGCCATCTCCAACACGGAAGAACCTAGACTTGAAGAGGGCGACAGTCCACCTGCGGGTCCGCCGGTGGCAGCCCTATCGCCGGAAAAACATGCAGAGCCCATGAGTGTTGACGACATTCCAGGTTCTCCTCCGCCCGCGAAACTGTCTCGCACAAATCAGAAGGGAAGCACTTCGACTACGAAGACACCTAATGATTCGGGTGGACGAGGAGAGCCGGAGACAAATACCTCCCGGAAACGGACTGCGACTCGTAAACCTACACCAGTGCCGGGAAAAGCCGCCAGACGCGCCCCAAAGTCTCCGGATGGAAAGCCCACGGTGAGACGGGACTTGTTGTCCAGAATGTTATCCGGCCTCAGCGACGCGAGCGGCCTCGATTGGGCGGATCCTCTGATTGGCGGCAAGTCAAGTCGTGACACCGCAAAGGATGCGTCTCCATCATCGGTAGACTCACCAACTTCGATTGAGAGCGGCGCATCTGAAGCAAAGGGGGAGTCGACCGCTGAAACAACGACATCTCCCCCGGAAGTCGTTCAGCCCCCACCGCCCGTCATAGTCGCCAGTACCGTTTCCAAGGGCGAACCAACCACTCGACCCACGGTTGAGAAGAGCACATCGTCGAAAAGAACGCAAAAGAAGGTCTCACCCATCATTCGATTTGGACCAAACGGTCCTATTCAAGCTTCGTCTTCTTCTTCACGGACGCAGGTACAGGATTCCAAAACTCAAGTGTCTAAATCACGGCCTTCGACGGATAACCGCCTACGCAACGTAAGAGAGGGAACAAAGCGATCATCGAAGCGACCTACCGCAGCCAAGGACAATCGAGTGTCAAAGCGGACGAGTGTGACCAACGTGAAGCAGATTTCTGCTCCGGATGGCGAAGATGAGTTGACGTCGCAACTTCACGAAACTCGCGGCGAATCGGCATTGATAACCAAGGAAGCACGACAGGCGGGGGGTCGGACTCGGGTCAGTGAGACTAGAAGTCCATTACTTATTGACCTCACGAGAGAAGACACCCCCAAGAAGACGAGAGAAGCTGACGAAATGTCCGATGACGTTGACATGGTAGACATTCCAGACAATTCCGAGACGTCCCCTCCATACGAATCGACAGTTGCTCAGCCGCCAGTAAACCTGAAGCCTGTATTCGAGGCCCAGCGCAAGGATGCCACGGTTAAGGCGGACGCAACAAAGAAGAAGGGAGGCGACAAACCACGTAAAGAGAATGTTGCTGAAGCCCAATGGGGCCGAAACGAAATTCTTTCCAGGCTTGATCATCAAAACATCATAGTGAACGAATCCATACGAACAGGTGCGTTTAGAAAGTCGCAAGACGCCTCTGTCCTTCACACCCAGCAACATGAACCTACTCCGGCTCTCAAGGCAGAGGCAATGTTGCGTCAACACATCCTCACCATGGCACCAAAACCAAAAGCCGACAAACAGCAGAGTAACGCTGACGAATCGAGCGAGACGGGTGAATCTCGCGCATCGGATACGGAGGATGGTCAGCTCCCACAGCAAGCTGCCAATTTACGACATAGCCTTGATGACATTCTTCACACCATTACCCAGGTAGGCTGATGTTATCCTTTAGACCCTGAGGTGAGATTGCAGTTGGTAGTCGAATGGGTAGCTAACATGCAGATCTAGCGAACACTTGAATTTATCAAGGTCAAGGAGGATGCCCTTAGCGACCTGGTTAAAGAGTATCAGTCTAACGCGGAGGGTTTCATTGATAAAGTTTCAGTCCTCCACGGGAAGGAGATGCTGGAACGAGCCAAGATGGTGGGTGACAGACGCCAGGCCTTTGTCAAGGCGTACTCGGAGGCCTCGGACTACTGCGATCGATTCAGAGACAAATTCGAAGCACACCTTATCCCCGACGGCGGTGATAGGACCACGAGACTTGCCAAGATGCTTGCATTTAGCAAGGCGGTACACCATGAGCTGCAGAATAAGCTCCGGGACCTGGAAGGGAACAAGGATGTAGGGATGGCAGATTGATGACAGAGTGGAACGGAACGAGGATATGCAGGCAGTCAGGCTGTTGACGTGGTGTCTCTGGGGTATTATTATTTGATTTATAATCATTTGGGCGGAATTCCATCCTTGAGTGGATGTGGAAAAGGCATGAAGAGAAATGGAACTTGTGGGAGAGCAGAGAATATCATGTTAAGGGAAAGAATCCGAGCTAAACGAAGTCTGGTGTGTCCGCAGGTTGCGTGTCCCCTGGACCCCTGCAAGGGTAGCCTAAAACTATATTTATAGACCAGGGACGGAACCTTATGCACCTATTTTCTAATCAATCAAATTATTATTGTATTACAGAACATTTTCAAGATCGAATCGAGATCTTCATCGGCATCATCGCCTCCACCACCCAAAGACCAGAAAGATGGCCGTTAAAGATAAAGCCGATGCGGAGGCCGTCTCCCTGTCACATTCTAGCAATTCCGACATTTCCTCGCCCTCGAAGATTCCCCGCACAGAGCTATCGCGACTCGAACAAAGTCCAGCTGACGGTTCGGCGACCCCCGAACTAGACACGGTACTCTACCTCGCGTTCGGCTCAAACCTCTGCGCCGAGACGTTCCTCGGCAAGAGGAAAATCCGACCTCTGAGCTCAATCAACGTCACAGCGCCATCGCTAAGACTTACATTCAGCATCCCTGGACTGCCCTACCTCGAGCCATGCTTCGCGAACACGGCGCCGCGCAAGATCCCCAAGGAGCCACTCCTCCCCGACCCGCGAAACCCGGCGCCCGTGGTCCCGCCTCCTATCGCGGATCCGGACGGCCCGCCTACATGGGATAAAGGACTCGTCGGGGTGGTTTACGAAGTTACGAAGGAGGACTACGCTCGGATCCTGGCGACGGAGGGTGGGGGTTCGAGTTACCATGAGATCGTGGTGCCGTGCCTCGCCATACCGCCGAGGATGCAGGTTCCCGAGAATCCCGGCGGTGTGATTCCCAAGCCGTTCCTTGCGCGCACGCTGTGCATGCCCATCTTGCCTGAGTTTCCTACGAAGCCTGAGGAGGGTAAGATGTTGTCGGATGGAGATGACGATGGCGACGACGATAAAAATAAGAAGAAATGGAAGGGCTGGTGGTGGTGGTTAACGAGTAATCGACAAAGACCCGACCCCGAATACGCCGAGCCAAGCCTCCGCTACCTCAACCTCATCCGCACCGGAGCAGCCGAACACGAACTCCCCGACGAGTACCAAGCCTACCTCGCGGCGCTTCACTCGTACACGGTCACTCAAACAAGTCAGAAGATGGCGAGGCTCGCGATGGCGATCATGTGGGGTCCCGCCATTATAGTCATCTTCAGCCTCGGCTCGATGTTGGCAGATAAGGAGAGCGGTAAGGTTCCGGCGTGGTATGCGGCCGTGATGACGGGGATGTTTAATTGCGTGTGGTGGAGCTATGATTTGGTGTTTAAGCGGGTGTTTGGGGATGGGGAGAGGACGATGGTGAGGGATGAAGAGGAGAGGGCTTGGTGGGTGTTTGGGAGGAGGGAGGGGAGGATTCGGTTGGGTGCTGGGGATGAGGGACGGAGCTGAGGGGCGGTTTTTGGAAGGTTGCGTCGCGTTGGTTTTTTTTTTTTTTTTTCTTTGAAGCGATACGATGTTTTGGGATTCGGGATTGTTAGCTGTATGAGTTTTGATAGCAAAGTAGCAAGCCGAGCCACTGTTTCAATTTGTTTGGAGACGGAAGCAATAATTACTCCGCTCAACTGTTCGTTTATGAAGGGACATTTGATACCACCGAAGATTAGCCAGACAAGGCATCATGGACGCTGATGATCGGCCCATCTTATTCACAGGAATTTGCATGTGAAAAACGAACAAGACTTCGAAGCCTCAATGGTGGCAAAAGCTTAAAAAATAAAATTCCCGGACACGACTTTACCCCAGGTTGGCCGGGGTTACCATCCCAAAATAGTATCACGGCCCGCCTTGTGGTTTGGTGCCACGGACGGCCTTGGTTGTTCAATAGGAACTGGGACGAATTCGATAGTTGGTAACTTTGGTACGCCCGAATAATCCTCGGGGTGGAGGGGAGCTTGCGGGGAAGACCGATTGGCGGCTTGGCCACTGTTTGGCTACTTGGGTGGGAGGCAGCCTCGGAGGTCGGCGTGACCGGCCGAGGCGGGAGGGACGGTCGGATTCGAGGACAGGAAGGCAAGCAGCAAGCAGTGTGGGTGTGTATGAATTGAGCAATGATCAATGTGACTTGGGGCAGCAAGCTGAAGGAGGGCCGAATTCTGCTGAATTCCACGAAAGTACTGAATCGACTCGAGACCCCTGCCGAGTGTCACATGAACGGAAACTTTGCAATTGATCAATCGATGTTGAAATCTCCGGAAGGAACTGCTGAGCGCTCACTGGTCTGGGGAAAGAGCTAGTTTTACACTCTGGTAACGTTGAACGCAATTGACTAGGAACAGTGTTCAATGTTGTTGAGCCCCGCCATCATTCGCCAGCCATTGAGCGTTGTGCGTCATCGCTCCTCAACGCTGACATGGCGGGGATCTAGCATATCTAGCACAGAGTAGCCTCTAAATACACACCGCTGCTTTTCCTAGCTAGCTTAGATCAAAAGCCTTTCGAAAGTGTGTAGGTTCAATAGAGCGGTCAACCCCAGGGTTCCACCTCGCGCGGAGCGTTTGTTCCTCGGCCGAAATCGATTATCGAGGACTCTTCTTTGAAGACTAGAGCCCGCTGACAGCTTCGGAAACATCCAGAGGCCAAACCCGGTCCTTAAGCAGTCCCTCCGGGATCCGGGATCTGCAAGGGCCTCCCACCACTCCCAAGTCCACTTTCCCGTCCAGCTTCGGGTGGCAGCGGTCGGCGGATTCCACTTCCCATTTTGGACTAGTCCTAGGTCCGAAGCCAGCCGAGGGTGTCAATGGTCGTAGCTTCTTCTTTCCTTTTTCACCTGTGAGAAAGAAAAAAAAAATGCATCCCATGTCATGTCACCACGAGGACTCCCTCCAATTGTGCAGGTCTGGAACTTCGGAAGGAGAAACCTAATGACACACCGAAGTAACTGTACCAATGTTTATCATTTACCATTTGCCATTGACCATTGATGCCCATCACACACACAAACACTAAACACACACCGCACACCACTTGTGCTAATTGTAAATTCTCAAGGGCCTAACTGAATTTAGTATATCTTGGTCTTGTTCCTGCCACTACTTTTCTCCGCTGTTCCCCTTGTGCTTCTTTCTTCTCCCTTTCCTTGTCTCCCCATGCTCATCCGCCCTCGTTTCGCCCTTCCCAGAACCTTTCAGTCCTCAATCTCTTCTTTTCGCTATTTCACCACTAGCAGACCTTTCACAATGACTACCAATTCCGACCTTTTGTCGCCTGCCACAGCGACGCAGTATGAAAAGAGGCATAAGGTGACTGTGGTGGGGTCTGGTAACTGGTAAGCTCCTGCCCTCACCCTCCCTTTCGCTTGTCATATCTTGTGTGTCGTGTGACCGTACCACATCGCCATACTTGTGGCCGTAACTAGATGAAGAGATTCATGGGAAGTCTAACTACTATTTCAAACATTTTCTAGGGGTTCTACCATTTCCAAGATCGTCGCCGAGAACGCAAAGGCGCATCCCCACCTCTTCGAGCTCGAGGTCCAGATGTGGGTACACGAAGAAGAGGTGGTTATCGGCAAGGACTCTCCTCACTACGACGCGGCCATTGGCGACAAGCCCCAGAAGCTCTCCGCCCTCATCAACAAGTACCATGAGAACGTAAAGTACCTCCCCAACATCCGCCTCCCCGACAACCTCGTCGCGAACCCTTCCCTCGCCGACGCCGCCGCCGGATCCAGTATTCTCGTCTTCAACCTTCCCCATCAGTTCATTGGCAATGCTTGCAACACTCTCAGAGGCAAGATCCTGCCCTTCGCTCGCGGCATCAGCTGTATCAAGGGTGTGAACGTGTCGGATGACGGCATTGCGCTGTTCTCTGAGTGGATTGGAGAGGGTCTGGGTATCTACTGCGGTGCGCTTAGTGGTGCGAACATTGCTAGCGAGATTGCTGCCGAGAAGTGGTGCGGAACTACCATTGCCTACGACCCTCCTCCCATGGACCAGTCCCGAGCCCCGTCCAAGGCCCCCACCCCGAGATCGGGCTCGCCAGCGTCGAACGGTGTCCACGAAAATGGCACTCTCAACGGCGTCACCTGGGAGCACAGGGACGCCAGGGGCCGCAAGTCCAAGGTGACGCTGACGCCCGTGCCTCCCGAGTATCCTCCTCTGGACCACGAGACCTTCAAGCACCTCTTCCACCGACCCTACTTCCACGTGCGCATGGTATCCGATGTTGCTGGTGTCTCTCTCGGCGGTGCCTTGAAGAACATTGTCGCTCTCGCCGCCGGCTTCGTCGTCGGTCGCGGCTGGGGAGACAACGCCAAGTCCGAGATTATCCGCATCGGTCTTCTCGAGATGATCAAGTTTGGCAAGCAGTTCTTCGGCGCCACTCTTGTCGCGGAGACGTTTACCGAGGAGAGTGCTGGTGTGGCCGATCTCGTTACCAGTTGCAGCAGCGGACGAAACTACCGATGCGCCAAGCTTGCCGTCGAAAGGGGCGTTACCGTTCAAGAGATTGAGCGGACCGAACTCAACGGCCAGCTCCTTCAGGGAACGAGTACTGCCCACGAGGTGAACAGCTTCCTCAAGGCTAAGGGCCTCGAAAAGGAGTACCCCCTCTTCACGACTGTTAATGGTATGTACATGTATATCGATTCACCGCATTGTCTTCCTACGAAACGCTAATGGATGTTCGCTCAATAGGAATTCTCGAGGGCCGCTTTACCGTTGACGATATCCCCAACCTCGTCTCCCCTTGAGTGACAAGGTATTGACTTACGTGGATTACGTGGAATTTTACACTTTTTCCCCCCTTTTTTTCATCTGCACATACCAACCAGATCTTGCCGCTGGGCTTTTTCACGCATTATTTTTCATACGACCTAATCCTGAGGGAGTAATGTTGGTATGATAAGAGACCGAGGGAGCCATAACAGTTATACGAGATGATACCATGGGCTGGAAGCGTTGAGGGTGGACTAGAGTCTCTTGCTAAAGGTACGATACGATTAGAAGGAGTATCCATAGACATGAGAGGGCTAGGGAACGAACAAACGGGGGCCGGTGGGGGGACCAGGTTGCTTTTTGTTTTGTTTGTTTTGGCGGGTTCATTTCGGTTTAGCATTGTGTTGCATTTGAGGGTAGGAGTACGAGCTCCATTTGGAATGTTACTTATGAAAATGATTTGCCTTTCTCTCCGAGAAACAGTACATTGGTGATGGTGATGCTTTTATGTACTGCTTCAAGATGAATCGAGATGGAAACTTTCATGAACACCCGCAAGTTATAACCGGCGTTTGGTCTTGGAGATTGCCGAACAGGATATATCAGAGATGGAGAGGCTCGCTACCCGTGCCCACTTTCGTGGCTATGTATTGACTCCCATGTCGCCGAGCTCCCAAGAACACTTTAAGCAGCTGATTGCCTAAGAGAGAACCAAGGGAGTCCTTTCTCGATTTGGTCTGCTCCTGTCTTAAATTTATTGGGCTTAGGCCGCATCCTACGGGAGAGGAAGCACGAAATGAGACTTGGGAGAGGTTGGTTGGAACCTTGGGCGTTGGCGTTGAGTACGGATTGCCTTGCTACAATTTTTTTGGACTCGGATTCAATACATATGTCAATCAAATCAATGATGAGTTTGAACCACGTGGCAGTAAGAAGGATATGTGAGTTTTCTTCGTGGAATACTTCATTTTATTACTTCTCGAGAATGAGACTCGAATCTATGAAAAGCCTAATCGACCCTAGTTGGGAAGAGGTTCCAACAGTGCATCAAGATGCCCCCTTGACAGAGGTTATGATGCTGTCGCCCTATCTTCGCGGCTTAAACACTTCGGAGCTACTACAGGATCACTAGTTGCTCCGTTTCCACATCCTCCAATGCGAACACCCTAGGGCCTCTCTTCGAGCAACGGGTCATTATTAACGGCCCCGGCGTTGCGGACGAATTCCTCGCCCCTCTGAGAAATGCTGCAGGCTGCGGACTTCAAGAAATTGTACTGCGACACGGTCCCAGGGGCTCGGAGAGCCAGCGGAAAGCTCTAGATGCCGGGCACTTTACGTGTCGTTTAACTGGTAACGGTGCTGCAGCTTATTACCGAAGCTTTCCTCGTAACTCACCCTGCCCGTTAACATAAAAATGTACTATCATCTGAAGCCATTGTGTCAGGATGGCCACCTCTCTGAGCCAAGTCGAGATGCGGCGCGTGCTTCGCAAGAATTACACTCCGAAGAGGACCATAAGGGTCTAGGCAGAGAACGACAAGGCTTACCATCATCCTCCTGGAAGCATACCCGGCCAAACCCTGGATCCTGAGGTGGTGCCTACGGGTG
The DNA here is from genome assembly GCA_034774675.1 of Scedosporium minutisporum. Taxonomy (NCBI): domain Eukaryota; kingdom Fungi; phylum Ascomycota; class Sordariomycetes; order Microascales; family Microascaceae; genus Scedosporium; species Scedosporium minutisporum. The sequence goes on from SJVG01000137.1 coordinate 9,783, forward strand.
GCTTAACTGTGTCGGGGTTTAGGTCGTCCCGGTTGTGATAGTATCCCCCCGGTGGGCGTAATTAGTAGTCGGTTCCATAGTTGATGCACCGCATGGAGCTACCTTCCGCTTCACCCGCCGAAGGTCGTTATCAGCGCTCGGCTTCCTAAGCGATCTTCCAGCCAGCTTCGATGAGAGGAGCAAAGATGCCAACGTGGTAAAGATAGTTCTCAGCAAGACAGTCACCATGCTTCAGCCTCAACTGGGGATCTGCGAAGTGCATCAGCCCCCATATTTCGCTCCGGGCCGTGACCTCGTCTTGGCCCTCATCCCGTTTGTCTCCTCCCTCCAGCGGCACACCTGACGAGGACGGCACTTCTGACACTGTCCCGGATTTGTGGCTCCTTGGTCAAGAGTGAATGATCAGTTGTGGACAGGCCCCGTGTGAGGGGTGACGTATCCGATGTTCTTTGTTGGAGGAAGTAGGTATTCTTCGCTCTCCGCTTTCGCTGGATCTTAAACATCCTTCCAACCCCGACCAACGACTGCTTCCCATCCAGAGCGGAGTCGACCATATATGTTTCGTCGATGCATCCTCGACCCCGTCGCTGTCCTCATCGTCGCTCTCCTAGGCGTCGTATGGCTCCTGGTCAGTAATCTTGACAGGATCTATTGCCTGGTGATTACGAATTCGACACCGGTCTTTCCCCTCTTTTGCGGTGACCTTCACTGCGAATGGAAGTCTTGGCCGCGAAATCCATTTCCATGAACCGGTTCTCGAAGACGACGCCATCGTTGAGCTGAACGATACCAATGTCTGCTGTGTCGCCAGGCCACCCCCGCACGAAACCAACAGCGGAATGTTTCCGTGTTTGGAGGGTCTCTTGGCCGAATAACGCGTCGTATTTCTCGCCGTGATCTTCGCAGTTGTGGAATGAGCCAATCAGCCGCCGTTCTTCACCTTTCTCGACCAAGACGCCAGGGGTCACCGATGAGTAAATCTCGCCCGCTTCATCGACGGAACTCATCGTTCCAGGATAGAATTTCCCGTAGGTTTGGACGTAATCGATATCGCCGATCACCAGTTCACCTTTTTATATGCTGAGGAAGGGCTTGGCTGCTTGGGTTCATTGTTCCCTTGTTGTTCGCCAGGTTGTCGCGGGTCGCATTGATCCGTCTGCCGTCGAGCGATCGGAAAACGCTCAATGGGATCCCCTCCATGGTATATCAGAGGTATATTTAGGCAAGCAACTCATGTAGGACCTTGTGCTTAGGCGTGACCAAACACCTACTTCTTTCGCTGATAGGAGCCGGGGCGTTACGGTTCACCGGGATTTTCAGAACGCCCTCAAGGTCACTCGGAAACGCACCCAGGCGAATTTAAAATCCCCCTCGCTCGTCTTAGGCAGTTCGATGACGAGGGTGTCCCACACGATTGGGATGGCATCGCAATCCAGAAAGATGTCCCCGGCCAAGCAGAGGATCACGTCCTCGGAAGAGACCTCGACCGGGTTAATGGCGTCCACAATTGCCGGGTGGATGTCCATGAGGTAATCGGCACCTCTAGGGAGGCCAGCGAGCGGCCAAAAGTCGTCGGCCCCATCTACCGATTGCCAAATCGCGATGGCAGCGCACATGGTGACGGGCCGTTGGGCCTGCCTCGGGGGTTCTCCATCGCATCCAAGAACATGCCGAGGAAATGCATACCAAAAGCTAGTGACGTTATACTTCTCGGTTAGATATTCCTGTACAGCTTTGACATGTTCTCCGGACATGCGAACCATGGACAAATCTCCATCGGGACCCCAAAATGAGAACCCCTCGAATTCCAGGGCTGGGCCAAGGAGAATGATTCGTGAAGGCAGCTTTCAGGCATAGGGAAGTCGCAGAAGTCTTCAACCTCATGAGTTCCAGGGTCAGAAGACATCTTTGGTGGTTCCTGAAAAAGCAGAAATAAAAGCTTATATATAGTTTGGCTCCGCGCTTTTGGAAATGCGCGATATTGATGCCGCGCCCAAGAGGAGAGAGATGGTTTTGGAGAAGAGAAGAACCCAGTGGTCCTTATATAAAATTCCAAGGAGACCCAGATCAGTATCCTATTCTTGAATTCTAGTGAATAGGCAATCATTCTCAAGCTATGAATCAGTAATGTAGAGTTGGAAGAAGGAACAACGATGAGTAGAGGGCCATGTGATGATTGTGATGATTGTGATGATTGTGATGATTGTGATGATTGTGATGATTGTGATTTTTCTGATTGTTAGCAAACTCGGAAGGGCATCTCTGAATATCGAACTCGCACGTGTGGTCTTATTGATCAGGTATTGAGCAGAACTTCGTCGAAAGTTTCAATAATACAGATGAGGGCAAAGCAGGATTTGCTTTCCCTTTCCTGTTGCAAACCTATCTGCCGATTTTGGTATAATTACTTGTCAGATTGGACATTGAAAGCACCGGCTGCGGCAGCGCTGAATGACATCATTTTTTTTCCAGCCTTGTTAAGAAAGAGATGCTAGAGATGCAATATTTGGCGGTGGAAGGTGCCACCGTAACGAGGCGCATTTGTGTTATGATTTTGTTTTGAAGTTTTTCATTACGAAGTATCATGGTAAATGTTTCAGTCCGAAATTGGATGGAAGCTTGGGGCAACTCTCGTGGCTTCGATGACGTACATGTGCCGTCCCTGCACCTCATCTACTACATGTGATCATGGACCTTTTCCTTTCCCATGTGATGGTGCGGGGGGACTTGGCTTGACTTGGAGAAGGATGAGGTACCTAGCATGGAAAGCACCTCGTACGAAGTAGATGTAGGTAGATCTCTGCCACGAAGTGAATCGAATTCAAGCTGGGCATTTTGCAGGATAATCGCACCGCCCAGGCACTCGGGCAGGAGCAAGCGAAATCTTGACCTTGGCAATTGGGTTCAGGGATTGAGGGAAGCCACGAAGCAAAAGACCAGCCAATGTCCTTCTAAGTACCAGGAGACAGACCTCGATACCCTAATGTAGCAAGGTACTCACCGGATTCTCGGAGGGGAACTCTTGGCCTGACCCGCATGGTTCTTGACCGATCATGGGCGGACATCACTCGATTCCCACACCCCCCCCCCAACAGTACCTCTCTGTATGTAGCCTTTCAACGGCATCTACAATCAATTGTACTTGTGCTTCCTCTGTGTTGGTCCGGGACGGTCATGGTCCTCGCTCAGCTGCCGATGTCCATTTGATATCATAATCCTGACATCCCACTCAAGAAGTGACATTGGAGCAACGGCAGCTGCTTTATTATCCTCGACGCGAGGCCTGAAGGACCGACCGATCGATGTTGTACTCGCGTACACCGTACTGCCAGCATCTTGATCGATCCACCCAGAACTTGAAGGTGTCACAGCCGAACGACTCGCGCCCTGCTGCCCTGCTGCCCTACCGCCCTACACTACTGCTCTGCTGCCCTGCAGATTTGCAGATCAATGCTGGATCGCATTTGAGATTGTTCTCTGTTCATCTCTACCCAGTTTTGGGCGCCATCAGTCACGCTCGACGACACATTGTGTATACGAAGTATTAGAAGCTCCCCTTCCTTGGACAGATTTGTTTCTTGGTGTCTCCGTCTCCATCCGTGGCTTTACTAGTTTTTCTTTTTGTTTTACTTTTTTCTCCTACTAGTTCCAGTACGCTGTGCTGTGATTACTCGCGAGTCGCTCAATGAACTGGAGCTCTCCATCCCTACCCCGCCAACGCCAAATCATCCCGCCATCTCGAAAGCTCCGGGCGCAGACCTCGTAATTTTTGTATTCGCCACTACCCGCGCCCATCGGCTCTTTTTCTCTCTTCCCGTGAGCTTTTCTGCCAAATATTCTAAAATCCGCCGCCTCATGGAAGTCCCGGTTAGGAGAGAAATCAATGCCTAACACGCCGTTCTAGGCCGATAACTCCTTTTCCCAATATACACTGCCACCATGACCCCGAGGACGGTGACCTCCAACGAGGTCTACCTCCTGAACTTGAATGACGATGGATCCCCCGCTGTCCCTCGACAATACGTCTACATAGAACCCAAGAAATCAGAGGGTCTCGTTCTCCGCTTCTCCATCGAAGGTACCTCCCCGATTTGTCGCCATGGGAGTTTGTGGATCAATATTCCCGACAAAGATGAGCCCTTCAGGAGAGAAGAGTATAGGGAGTTCAAGTAAGACGGCCACTTCCTAGTAGATACGGTGCAAGGATTTTCCGAGAGAGGGGGGCAGAGAGAGAGAGAGACTCTAGAGACTAACTGGGCCTTCTTTGCCCCGTTCGTAGGTTGGAACCCGACTTCAGTCGCACAATCGAGCTGTCGCTCCCTATCTATCAGGCCGGCGCCTATGCATACTACATCACCTATGCTGAACTGCCCTCCATCCACGAATCCGTCGAGTCCAACGAGCCGTGTCCCGATGGAGAGATCAAGAAATCCGACCTGTATTATATCGTTATCGCCCCGCAACTAACCCTGGACGGTCAACGAATCCCTCTTGAAGCCCTCTCCGTATTTACCGTGCTCAGCAAGTCCATGGGAAAGTATCCCCATGACTGGGAACCCCACATGCGCTCTATTAGCGAACGAGGATACAACATGGTCCATTTTCCACCTCTCCAGACTCGCGGCATGTCTAATTCGCCCTACAGTCTAAAAGACCAGCTAGGATGGGATAGGGGCGCTTTCCCAAACGGCGAGAAGGATGCCGTGGCCATGATTGAGAGCTTAGAAAAGGATTACTCTATGCTCGCCCTCACGGACATTGTACTAAACCACACTTCGCCGTGTACGGAGTGGCTGCGAGAGCACCCCGAGGCCGGCTACAACCTCAAGACTGCCCCCTGGCTCATCTCTGCCAACGAGATCGATCTCAAGATCAAGGAACTGAGCGGCACTCTCAAGGATATTGGCGTGCCGAACGATATCCAAAGCGAGGACGATCTCATGAAGGTCATGGGTGCCATCAAAAACGAAGGCGTTGCGGCCATCAAGATGTGGGAGTATTACGCCATGGACGTCGACCGAGATGCGAACGCTGCCGTGGAATCCTGGGTAAATGGCGAATATGCCTTCCCTTCGGACGAGGATATGAAGGGCGATATCGAAAACTTGAAACACTTCCCCTTAAAAGAGCAAGCAGAGCTACTTTTAAAGTACGGTCTCCGAGGAAGCGAGCATCTTGGCGAGAGATTCCGCCGAAGCATAGACCCAAAATATGGTGCCGGCCTCCTCGCAGCCCTCTTTGGCAAGCATAACGAGGGACATGGACCAGAGCGCATAGTGGCTAGAGACAGGCTCTTGCCTGTCCTAGACGAGGCGAATATGCAGTTTTACCGTGAGTACGACAAGGACGTGAGTGATATGCTGCACCACCTTTATAACCGCATCAAGTGGGATCGCCTGGAACAATACGGCCCTCGCCTTGGCCCTATTACCGCCGAGAGCCCTATTTCCGAGTCGTATTTTACCCGTCTGCCCGAGGACGAGAAGACAAAGGCGAGAGGATTCACGGAAGCCGACCTTACCTTGGTCAACAACGGATGGCTTTGGGACGCGAACGCCCTGGTGGACAATGCCGGTTCCGCCTCTCGCGCGTATCTGAAGAGAGAAGTCTTTTCCTGGGGAGATTGTGTAAAACTACGATATGGCAAGCGCCGTGAGGACAACCCTTGGCTCTGGGACCATATGGCTACGTATGCCAAAAAGTTGGCCAAGTATTTCCACGGCTTCCGAATCGACAATTGCCACTCGACGGGAATCACGATTGCCGAATACATGCTAGATCAGGCGAGGTCGGTCCGCCCTAACCTCTACGTCGTTGCCGAGCTATTTACCGGTTCCGAGGAAATGGATTACCTCTTCGTGCGCAGATTGGGCCTCGACTGTCTCATTCGCGAGGCGATGCAGTGTTGGGGAACTGGCGAATTGAGTCGACTCGTTCACCGCTACGCTGGCAGGCCGATTGGTAGCTTCGAGCCGGATGATGCCGTGACGGCTCTTAACAAGCCTCTGCCCAACGGGCTCAACGGAGAGAAGACGGCGGCTACGGATGAGGATTCGGACGGGTCCTCAAAGGAAGTCGTCAGAGTTGTCAAGGAGACCATTGTCGCGGCGCTCTTCAACGATTGTACTCACGATAACGAGGTGCCGGCTCAAAAGAGGGATGCGCGAGACACTCTGCCGAACGCCGCTCTCGTCGGCATGTGCGCGTGCGCCACGGGTAGCGTAATGGGCTACGACGAGATCTATCCTCGTAGGATCGATCTTGTCGGGGAGAAGCGCCTGTACAAGCCCGTCAAACTTGGGAAGGATGATGGTATTGGCAGCGTCAAGAAGATCATCAACCAAATTCATACCGTCATGGGTAAAGACGGTTACCATGAGGCCCACATCCACCACGAAGATCAGTACGTTACTGTTCACAGGGTACAACCCGACTCACGCAAGGGATACTTCCTCATCGCACACACCGCCTTCCCTGGTTATGGAAACGGTAACGGAGCCGTTACCCCTGTGAATTTGCCTGGGACGCGGGCCCGACACCTTGGCAGCTGGATGCTTGAAGTCGATAGCAGTGATGAGGCCGTCCAGAAGTTTTACGAGGACGAAAAGTACCTATGCGGACTGCCAAGCCGCGTGGTTGACGTGCCTGGTATTAAGATGGAGGTCAAGGGAGACAGCACCATCATCACCGTCCGTGACAAGTTCCCGCCTGGAAGCATCGCACTCTTCGAGACATGGGTTCCCGCTGCCGAACACACTGCCGGATTGGACTCGTTTGTGACGAACGGTGCCAAGGAGGCCTTTTGCGAGCTAGATCTCATCGACCTCAATTTTGTGCTGTACCGATCCGAGGCTGAGGAGTTGGATATTAGCGACGGAGCAGACGGAGTTTATGAGATTCCTCGCCACGGAAAGCTCGTCTACGCCGGTCTCCAGGGGTGGTGGGGTATACTACGGAACGTCATCCTCAATAACAACCTCGCACACCCACTATGCGAGAACCTACGAAACGGGCACTGGGCCATGGATTATATTGTTGGTAGACTTGAAAAGATGAGTAAGAAGCCGGGCCACGAGAACCTTTCTGCCCCTGCAAACTGGCTCAAAGAGCGATTCGATGCCATCCGGCCGATCCCGGGCTTCTTGATTCCGAGGTACTTTGGTTTGATTGTCAAGACCGCCTATGACGCCGCGCGAGATCGGGCATTCACGTTGATGGGACCCACCATCGACGACGGCCAGTGGTTCCTGCGTAGCTTGGCTCTTGTGAGCGTGCAGCAGACTGGCTGGACCAAGTCGGCTTCTCTCTATCCGGACAGACTCACGCCGTCCCTCGCAGCCGGCCTACCTCACTTCGCGGTAGACTGGGCTCGATGTTGGGGCCGAGACGTTTTTATTTCCCTCCGCGGGCTGTTCCTTGGCACCAGCCGATTCGACGAGGCCCGCGAGCACATTTACGCTTTCGCCAGCGTCCTCAAGCACGGCATGATCCCCAACTTGTTAGGGAGCGGGAAGAACCCCCGATATAATGCGCGAGATGCAGTGTGGTTTTTCTTGCAATGTGTTCAGGACTATACCAAAATTGCGCCGGATGGTATGCAGTTGTTGCAGGATAAGGTGAAGCGTCGCTTCCTGCCGTATGACGACACGTGGTTCCCTTACGATGATAAGCTAGCTTACTCGAAAGAGTCCACGATTGAGGATATCATCCAGGAGGCGCTGCAGAGGCACGCGGAAGGCCTTAGTTTCCGCGAACACAACGCCGGCCCCCAGCTAGATATGCAGATGAGCGACAAGGGGTTCGATATCGAAATCAAGGTCGATTGGGAGAACGGGTTCGTTTTTGGCGGTAGTCAATACAACTGCGGCACTTGGATGGACAAGATGGGCGAAAGTGAGAGGGCCAAGTCAAAGGGCGTCCCCGGAACGCCCCGAGACGGCGCAGCGGTAGAAATCACGGGTTTGCTTTACAGCACGTTGGCGTGGGTTGCTCGCCTCCATTCCGAGGGCAAATACAAGTACTCGGGTGTCAAGAAAGCAGACGGATCCGACATCTCCTTCCAAGACTGGGCGGACCTGATCAAGGCCAACTTCGAGCGGTGTTTCTTCGTGCCCAAGACGGCCAAGGAGGACGACGATTTCGACGTCGACAGCAAGATCATCAACCGGCGCGGAATCTACAAGGACCTCTACCGCTCCGGCAAGCCCTACGAAGACTACCAGCTCCGGCCCAACTTCCCCATCGCCATTACCGTCGCGCCCGAGCTCTTCACCCCCTCCCGCGCCCTCCACGCCCTCAGCGTGGCCGACCTTGTGCTCCGGGGTCCCACAGGCATGGCGACGCTCGACCCCAAGGACCTCAACTACAGACCCTACTACAACAACAGCGAGGACAGCGACGACTTCGCCACGTCCAAGGGCCGCAACTACCACCAGGGCCCCGAGTGGCTGTGGCCCACGGGCTTCTTCCTGAGGGCGCTGCTCAAGTTCGACCTCCAGAGGAGGGAGGGCGAGGACGAGGCGTGTAGGACCGAGGCGTTTCAGCAGGTCACGAGGAGGTTGCACGGGTGTAAGAAGATGATTCGGGAGAATCCGTGGGCGGGGTTGGCGGAGCTGACGCAGAAGAACGGGGAAGAGTGCCGTGATTCGGTGAGTTCTTGAATCCCTTCACTTTTCCTTTTCATCCTCCGTTTCTATAAGTACTTGGGAGGTATGTGCTAACTGTGGACTTTCTTTGAAAAATAGTGTCCTACGCAGGCGTGGTCTGCTTCGTGTCTTATTGACCTTTTCATGGACGCGGCGGAGGCGCAGGAGAAGTTGGCGAGGGGAGAATCCATCTTTCCGTGATTGGCTGTTTTTCTTCTACTGTTCTAGTCCTCTTCTTTTCTTTTCTTCTGCTTCCTTTTTTTCTCTCCTTTTTTGACATATCATTTTTTTCGGTCTATTTTACAAGTAGTCTTATTACGCATCGGATGTATTTCTTTAGAGTTATGTATAGGATGGGCGGGTAGATGAAGCATATCTTGAGGTGGAACGGAAGCTTGAAGACTGGCAAGCATCAACTAGGACGCATACGACTTGGCTTAGGTTCAATGAATAGATCAACGGTATCTGTCTTTCTCATCCCAAATGCTGACTGCCTGTACAAGTATGTAGCAGGAACCCCAAGTGACTTGGCGAATATTCCATGGGTTTTGTAGGTACTGCGTGATAAAAAGAGAAGAAGAAAAACGGAAGAAAACAGGCTTATTCGGGTGTCACCACCACAGACCATATCTCGCGGGTTCCTTTCACCCCAGCCTCGCTTCACGATGACGTCGCTACTCTTCCACCCTGTAAGAAACTAGGTTACAGAGGATATGCTTATTCGTTGTTTCTTCCCGGTCTATCAGAATTGGTGGCGTGACAGACTCCATGCTGTTTCCGCAAGCGAAGTGTGGACGCCACACGGAATCCAAACAAAAAAGCTGGTAATGCCAAGGGGAAAAAAAAAGGAAACGCCATGCAACCATCCCGCCGGCACGAATCTTTCGACATGTCGGAATACGCCTACGAAGTACGTGAGAGTCCATGTGCACGATGAATTTTTTCCAAAAAAGAACGTGGCGTGAAAAAAGGTATCGTATTTTCATCAGAGCCCTTCGCCAAAGCTAGATCCCACGATGGGAACAGGTCCAAGAAATCAAAACAAGAAAAACCATATGCTAGACCACTTTTCAATGGAGGTAGGAGAGATATGAGACGAGGATAGGAAACCCAGTGAGTCGAAGGAAAGGTAAAAAGAAATAGGATGAGATTAAAGGGAAATGTCAAGGTATGACGATGAGATGCCGTAAGATCAACAAAAGATATAAACAACCGAAGAGAAGGAAAAGATGGACGAAAGATCCGCACAAACAAATAGAAAACATAATCCATGAAGCGCCACTCTATTCCGTTTAAAGTTTCCGTCCGATGAGAATGCCCTGAATCCAATGTCGACGAAAGAAAACAACGCAAGAAGGAAAAAAGGAAAAAGAGGAAATAGTAAAAAACGCCTCCTAGTTTGCTCCCCTAGCCGTTGTTCCGTTCCGAATTTCCAGTTCGATTTTCTTACAAGTCGAGAAAAGGGTTTTTGTACGCTGCCGCCGCGCGTCGAGTTCGAACATTGAGGAAGCTATGTTTTGAAGATGCTGCGAAAAAAGACTCAAGACTCGTGCTTTTGCGCGTCATACTTTGTCCCTCGACACCCACTTTCTTAGTTTCGGCGACCTGCTCCGTGACGCTGCGGGCGGGGGCGGGGTGGTCTTCTCGGTTGTTGTCTGAGAGCCGTGGGTAGATCCGCGCTGAGATCCACGGTGAGAGCCGCGGTGGGTGCCGGGGGGCATGAACAACCCGGGAGCGGGAGCGCCGTGGTGGTCGGGCGGAGCGGCACCGGGGCCCCAGGAGTCGTGGGCGGGGAGCTTTCCTAGACCTTTTTGGCGTTCCTTCTTCTTGAGGTAGTGGCGGCGCCAGAGGCAGGCGCCGATCCAGATGACAATGATCCCTACTACAATGACGACGGCCATAATAATCCACCGGAGGTGATTTTCCAGCCTAGAGCTACGTTAGAGGGAAAAAATTCAAGAAAGATAGCAGGCTCGGCCTTGGATGGGCTATATCACAAACCATGTGCCTCCAGTCCCGGCCTGGACGGGGATTGCACCAGAGGACGTTCCGATACTCGTGCCCGTGTCCGCGGCATTTGTGTCGGCGGTATTTCCAGTTGCTGCGGAAGTCGATCCCTGGTTCTGGGCACTAAACTTTTCCTGGAAGTTGCAGGTGTCGGCGTACCAATTTTGTATCGTGACGAGAGCGGCCGTCTGGTCCTCGCCGGCTCCCTTGCAAATGTTGTCGCATACGTTGTGGAGTCCCGTCTTGAAGCCAAACAACGCGGCATTACCGCAGAAGCACGCATTTGCCGACGCTTCGTCGGCCCCGGGAAGGATGGGGTCGACGCACCCGCCCTCGGCGTCGTGGACAGGCCCGCAGTAAAAGGCACACTGAGGCCATTGGTCGTAGGGGACGATTTGTGTTACAGGCGTCGCTGTTCAACCAGGTTAGACATAACAGGCCAAACGTCAGGACAGGACGCGGTTTCGGAGACGTGCAAACATACTCATCTTGAAAAGAGTGGAAACAAAATAACTGGTTGGTGAGAAAAACAAAACGAGCGGAGCAGTCGGATGAGAAACGAGCGATCGATCCAAGGTCCGCACCGGGTTAAAAGGAAAATCGAGGGCAAATCGGGCTGGTTGGGCGGAGATCAAATCCAAGCCTTCCTAATTCTTCTTCCTCCTTTTCTTCTTCTTCTTCTTCTTCTTATCTATCTTGATAATGTTGATCGCTTTGTTCGCTTCTTCTTGTTCTTTTTTATCCACGCTCTTCAGGCTGTAATTTGGCGTCGTTCGATTGGGTGTTTTCGATCTCGTCTAATCCGGGTTCGCTGGTTTTGTCCAAGGCCAACTTTTTTGTGAACCGTGAGTCGATGGAGGACGAGGTGAAGCGAAGGTGCACAAGGGGAGTAGTTCCAGCAGGCGTTCGCGAAGTCGTCGTTCCCCCTGTGATTTGTGTTTGTTCGACCCTCGCGAGGATTGTTTTGGTGAGCTTGAAATTGGGAAAAGAGGTCGGAAAGGGACGGAGGGAAAAGGGAGGTTGGAAGATAATTGGTGCGTTGCTGGCTGTTTGCCCAGACTCGTTTATGAGCAGTGTGTTTCTTGTGGCTCGTATTAACTTCACTTCATCCGCGTTGTCCGAATTGGGCTTGGCTTCAGCAGAAAGGAAAGAAAAAAAGGTTGCTGGTTGCCAGAGGATGCTTGATGGTGGGACGGGTTCAGTGGATCAAATCTGGACGAGCCCCATCCGAATGTCTGGTGTCTGGTGTGTCTGGTCAAGGTGCGACTGATTTGATCAAATCGGAATTTCTTTTCCTGAGTGACGTGACGTGACTTGGGAAAGTGGACGAAGTTGTATTATGAGTGTGAGGAGTGTGTATAATACTCATACACCATGATACCATGGTCGTACTTTGTACTTGCCGCCTTCCTTCTTGACAGTGACCCCTCGCATTCTTCGTTCTTCGTACTTCGTAGTCGCAGTTTTGGCAACTGCAGCTTGGCGGTGCTGATTTTTGAAAAAGAAATTAGTATAAGGTGGTCCTGATCCAGGCAGCTACAATGTCTTCGCCTTCTCCTTCCCTTTCCTTTTTCGTCCTTTCAAGGACGTCTTTCCCTGTTTGTTTCTCTCTATCGCAGCAGACACAGGAGACCCCGAGTCTTCCGGGATTTAATCACTTCACCCAAGTTCTTTCCCCGTTCTGAGCGGAACCGATCAGTCAAGGAAAGTGCCAGGCGGAACAGTCAAGTTTACGATCAATTATTAGTACGAAGTACACTCCGAAGTACACTGCGAAGTACATATTACAGGGGGGGGTTCAGCAGGGTAGGGAAGCAGGTACAAACAGAAATGCTTGTCATGGAGCGTACCTCTTAATAGGGGGGGGTACTCGAAGCGCAACATAAATCTCTATCTGCCAGTACCATAACCTTTATCTGCACGCTGATGGGAGATATCGCCGATGCCAAGCATTGGGCGTCGTCTCTTACCTCATAGTCCCGTCGCCGAGTGTACATCCATAGTATCTCAATTCCATGCAAACCATGCTACCCAGGCACAGATTCGTGATACGTGCATGATACATTTAAGATACATCCTCCACCTGTCACCCACTTCCATCTTGCACTTCGTTCGGAGAAGGACCAATTCTAAGAGCCAATCAGGTGGGCAACTGATTTTCACACGGACCATAGCATTGGCGAGTACGCGATAAGACCGACGGGACGAAGCTAAGCTGGTCGAGCCTACCCACATGACAAGGTATCTCAAGTGTACCTTTCCAGATTTAGATCTCGTGCTTGTTGTCACTTCGTGGGAAGGTGTGAAATAAGACTTCAATCCGGAGGGATTTGCATGGACCATCATGCTGGAATACGATGTGCCATTACCAGCAACAGACCATATCATGTGCAGTGAAGATCAAATCACAGTTGGTAGTAACGCCCAGGTGCCTCCGTAGTACGAAGTAGTAGTCGAAGTATTACTACTTCGTACCTTGTCCGTCATTCCAGAATTCCGCGGACTCGCTTGTCAAGGCAATGGTGCGTGGATTAATAACGAATGGCGAATAAACCACATGCAACATGCGCTTTGTGCGTTGCGGTGTGAGGGGCAAGCATTAAGCATAATAGTGCGCAAACTGGGTCATCCGATCTATTGCAAGGCACGCGCTAGTGTACTTCGTCACTTCCTGGAGCAGTGGAGCTCCGAGCCAGAGAGGTGACAACGGAATCGTGTAACACTCTCGAAGATTTGTAATGACAAGTACGAAGTACGCTGTACTCCCAATCTCGTCCCCGCTGCAATTTTCCAAGGATCAAAGTATTGGCCAGTGAGCTCTGGACAGTCAAACAGCAAACATCAATATCAGGTATCCAAGTAAACTACGTCGGACTTGTAGTTTACTCGGCACCTCGCTCTGCTCGCACCTGCCAAGATCGCGGATGATGCGATACGATACCCATCAGGAAGATTGAGAGAGATTTTATCCGGGGGGGAAGGAGGCAATCAGATCTGTCTTATCACCGAGGATCAAGGTTGAGTCCCTGAATGTTAAGGGTACCCAATGTTAATAATCGAACATCCCCTCAATTTGATCGCCTCAGCAACCTATTCTCTCCCTGTTCCAGGTACACTAATTACCTCGTACACTTTCTTCGTGCATCAATCTGTCAAATCCCCAGCTGTCCCTTACCCGAATCCAACATTCTCCACTCTCTCCAAGCAGCGGTCTTGGTTGTGGTTGGGTGTTCAATGTTCAGACTCCAGAGTCCATCAGCATCGTCCACTCGCTGACCTTCCTCCTCCGCTTCGTTCCCCACGTCAAAACCCTTCATGCATATTGGCTTGCCACGAGCCGCACTGATGCGACAGGCCCTAGCAACCCGAATGGTTGAGGCCAGGGGAGGGGAGGGGAGCCAGGCCAAGCCGAAGCCCGCCAAGTGGCGACAAGCCGACAACATTATGGCATTGTGTGCGATCGACGAGAACCAGCCAGAGCTCCCAACTAACCAGGTTCACCCAGGTTCCAGGGACCGAATTAGACATCGGGGCCGCCCGTGTGGATAAAAGCCCCCAAAACTTAACACATCAATCCATGCTGTCGATCGACACAACCTGGGCTGTCAGCTAAGACACTACCTTCGTAATGTACAGCATATATCGAGCCCGAATTTGTTCGCGTCTAGACAAAAGGGAGATTTATTGATGGGCATTGTGAAAACGAGAAAGGCACTCCGCGCCGAATAGTCGTCGCCATTTTCGACTCGTCTAAGTCCCTTACACGAGGTCGTGCGTGGGGCTACCAACGATGCAGGCATCACACGTTGCACGCTGCGAGTCTATATTTCTATCTTCTTTCCCCCACCTGCGACAACGCGGTACAATTAGAAAATCTTAGGAACGAGACTGATCGATCGTCACACTGCACTCAGGGGTCCGCCTAGTGTCTCTCATGAGTGATGCGAGACCAATTGCCAGTCTTGGCGTATGAGGGAAGAAACAGTGCTTGTTTTAGACCAGTCTCTAAGGATGCAAGGGAATGACTGAGAAGCAATTCCTCAAGTTCTCAGCCATGGCTGCCAGAGGCTGTGGCCCGGACAAGCACCGACATGGGAATGTCTGAATGTCTTTCCGTCTTGACCCAGAACTGCACTACAATACAATAAGCTTTATTGTGCCGCTTCCTTCCCGAAGCTCAAAATAAGGTTGCCGACCCTAGACTACCGCCGCCCGCAGATCTGGAATGAAAGAATCCGATGCCTCCCTTTCATGCTGTGTTGCTATCCAGGCCCTTGACTCGAAGATGCTTCGATAAAAAAAGTCGTCTGAGTGTGAAGCTCTCCAGAAGCTCTCATCGCTCTCTAATGCTTCTTGTTCTCGCCTTTACCGCTCTCGGGTGTGGAAATGCCCTTCGGCGCTCCTAAGGCGTCGAGGGCTTCGACCTCCCGGTTGCTCCACTCAGCTCCGGCAAGGTTGTTGTACGGCCCGTGTTTAGCTGGTTCGTCGAGCCACCTACACATCGGCTCTGACAAGGCCTTCTCACGGCCCACCGAAAGCCTCTGGGGCTCTGTTTTGCCGTGCGGATCCTGCCGGCCATTTACATCCGCACTTTGGGTGGAAATGTCTGCCAACGAACTCCAGGTTAGCTCCTCAGCCTCCTCAAACTAGAGACCCTACCGTCCTAGATAGGGCAAGCAATACCTTGCTTGGAGGCATACCCTCCGTTTATCTTTTGCTCTGGTTGTCGCGTCATGGTCTTCCTTTGAGGAACGCAAGCAAAGTAAGTTGTGTTAAGGACGGAATTCGTGTGTTAGAATGGCTTCTTGGTTATGGATGGATGATCTATCGTATCAATCAGCTGGAGGCTTCTCCGTTCCCTTCAAGCGGGCTAACATCGATGAATATATACGTCTCTGGTCGGTGAAGAGGAGAGACACTTCCACCAACTGAATTTACCCCTGTCTTTTCTCTGGTCTTGACTACATGGAAAGCCCCCTCGCTGATCGGCAGCTGCTGCATTTCCATATCGTGTTTGTCATTGCTCGCCTCTGGCGCAGCATCTACCAGGACTGTATCCCTGACCGGTCCTTCAAGCATCTACTAGCGTAAAGAAGGATACCACAACGGTAGCCCATTCCAGGAGGTGCCGACATCGATAATGTTCCACGACCTCTCGTACAGCATCAATGCGGTGAGCTGGTGGAGATTGGGTCCCTGATGCCTTCATGGAGCCTCTGTTTGATATTTGAGTGCACCACGAAAACAAGCCAAGTCTTCTCCAACTTGGCACGAGCTTTCGGTAGCAGCAAACTCCACGCCCCCGTGTTCTGACCGACATTAGCTTCTCCTCGCTGCTGCCTCTCATCGAGAGCAGCCACGCCTAAGCGAGATGTCTAAGAAATGTGGGGTGTGATACACTCAACGATGGTTGGCCTTGACCGGATGGTATCGAGGAATGCGGGGCGGAGGGAACGATCCGGAGATTCGAATCTCGATGAGCCCGGTCGAGTTCTGCATGACTTCCCTCACCGAGGTCTGGCACCCCTAGGTCGGACTATGACGGAGAGCAAGCACTCATGAGTTGGCCCTGGTTTTCTTGTCGATACTAATGCAGGCTTCCATCGACGATGCCAAACCTATCCACGCATGCGCCCTGCGCTTGTCGAATGTGGACAGGCAAAAGACCCCCTCATGCCACCTCACACCATACAGGGGAGGTTTCTGATTTCTAACACACTAAATCCTATTTCCGTTGCAAACGACGCCGTGCTATCTGGGAGCCTTTCTTCCTCCTTTTTCAGCCGTTGTGTAACGTCAGGGGCTGTCTTCTTCTTGTCGAATCCTGGTTATCAAGGAAGTCAGCTGGTCAGATTTCTCCTCCTCCTTTTACCCTGTCTGAGGTGCTTTTCTTTTGCCTGACCGACCTGCGGTTACCCGCATACTTCAAACATCTAGTCTGCTTTTCCGTGGCATCGTGGCAGCCTTTTGCTTTCGTCGGCAAGGCCGGAAAACCGGGAGACACGGTGAAGGTGCCAGTTGCCGCAGAATATTAAGTCAGTGCTTGTCATATTCTCTCTCTTCTCTCCTAGCCCCGCGGTATTCTCGGAGACCGAAGGAGAAAAATATGTTGTTTTCAAGGCCGACTATTGATACCGATGCAACGACCGGAGCTGGGGTTCTTTAAGGTGCAAGTTCACCTCTGGTGGAATTGTTCCGCCCCACCCACAACCCCATCTGGACTCAAGGGCGTTGACTAGATTGAGCGAGGCGGGAATATAAGCCCCTGTTCCTGGTCAGAGATGAGAAAGGAACCCTCCCGTGGTACCAGTTTACCCCATGGATGTATATAGACTCGATAATTTCCCTCCCCAACATTCGCCCTTACATCCGCCGGGCTCTTTGAGTAGAAGTTTGATCCTCCTCACTTCGATTCTACGCAAGAGGAAGTTTTATCAAGAGGTGTGGGTCTCACGGTCACTTCTCAGATTCCCCATGGGGACCAACATCCCGGCCAGAGGAAATATGAAAGGTGAGATGGACCCTCGACTTATACGTCTGAACATTTGGAATCATACAAGTCAAGCCCTGAAAGAGCAGAAAAGGGAAAAAAAAGTGTCATCTGCAGATAGCCAGCGGATTCACCCTGCAGCCCCCATCCAACCGGGCGAGATGACTCTGCCTCCCCACACCGAGTTTCGGTCTCTTGCATTTTGCATCTGCGGGGAGATAGTGGCAAGCGAGGCTGAGTGGAATTGTGTAGCCACCACACTTCCAGCGTGTAGTCTCAGCCCCAGTCGTGAATGGACATGAATTAGAGAAGGGATGAGGGGGGAGGCAGAAGGTGGTCTGTGTATCATTTTATGAGGCCCGCCTCGTTTGGAGAAAGCTGTAACAGAAGCTTCCACCACCGATACTTCCCCGTCCCGTCAGCAATGCTGAGCCATGAGCGTGCTCTCTAAGATTTTTCCGTGTGAGCCGGTCCGACTGCCTCCAATGTTTCCTTCCTCCATTCCAAAAGACGCAAGTAGAGAATATAGTTCAGTGAGTTGAAGAAGGATGGGGATCTGCAGCGACTGACACCACGCGAGGGAAGCGCTCATTACTAGTCTTATCTTGTTTATTTGAATCCCCTCTTTACATCTATTGAGTTGAGACCTGGAACCTGAATCGTGGGAAGTCCTCGGCATCGGGTGAATCCGAATCCCTCTACCCGGTACGTTGGGCCTGAGCAGCGTTACAGCTAGCAGCCGAAGAAGGCCCAGGCAAATAGAATCAGAAATCCCAAGCCGGCCAGGAGTGTCTGGTTGCACAGGGGATGTAACTCATCTCCAGCCATCTCTCGTTGGTAGTACTGTTGCCCCGTCATACAGCTTGGGGGGGGGGTTCTGAGTGCGGCGCACGAGTTTAGGTTGGCGGCCCCAGTCCGAATAGATTGTTCGAATTATCACCCTGTTAACATAGCCTAGTGTACAAGATTCCCTTTCCATCAACCATCCCACAGGTTAAACTCTGGAGGCCTTGGGGTTTATCATTATCCTTACCCTTGTCCTCCCCATTTCCCCATTACCTTTATATACCGCTTAATTCTCAAGCCTCCCCTAACGCCAATCGAGACATTCCAATTACACCCCATCGAATAGTTCGTAAATATGGCGAGCACAACTCCTCAAGTACGCAATTCACCAATGTCCTCTCCCCCCTTCTTCCGGGCGAACAAGTCCGCTCCAACGCCCAGGGTACTTGGAAGTTGACTGTCCCCAAGCTCACGCTGAACCACTGTGCAGAAAGCGGTTGTGAGTAGGTAATTCGAAGACTTCATCAAGCACGTCGCAAGGCTTCGATGGGATGACGAACTACCAGAAACGGCTGGTCAGTTCGTCCCCGGGACACGCAATCCTTCCCTCAGTTTAGAGCAGCTCGGCGGTTTCAAGCATGTTCGCACTCCAAGTGTCTTGCCTCTCTCAGCGAGGCACAAGTGGGCACTAAATAGTGCTCAGTTTTATGCAAGGCGTAATTCGGTCCGTCTAATCCAGAAATGGCAAGTTTTTTCTTCAACCATTATGTCGGGCCTTCATCTCAATCGACTATATGAAGAAGGCGTTCACTCAACTGAACTTGGCCCGGGGGAGGATATCGAACCCTTTGGTTAAGGTTGTCGTTTTCGCCCCGGCCAGCTCACCAGACTCGTTTTTTCATTCCGAGGGAGTGGGGGTAAAGAGCACACCAACTCGGGGAACCTCGGAAATTCGGATACCCAAAGTCTTAGTTATATACCCTCCCATGTCCCAGCAAACATGTCAATCAACCAAGAATCATGCTGCGTATCCAGCAACTGCTGAAACTCAGCCATATTCACATTAGCAGCCGTCGTAGCAGCGCCCTCAGCATGCACAGCCGCCGCACCGATCTGCTCGAGCGCCTGCGCGCACGAGAGGCGCTGGTTCCTCACAAGCTTCGCCGCGCGCGTAAAGTTGTCCTCCTCTTCGAGGCCCGCGCCGTCCATGCCGATGACGACGGGCACCTGGGCGATGTTATCGGCGCAGCGGTCGAGGAGGTCGAGGAGGTTGGCGGTGGAGCGGACGGCTGCGCGATCCCAGCCTGGCGTGTCGAGGACGCTGAGGCGGTAGAGGGTTTGGAAGCCGATGGCGAGGCCGCAGAATACGTTGAAGGTTATGCCGGCGTAGTCGGCGATAGGGAAGGTGAAGAACTCGTCGAACCAGCCCTTGACGGCGTGCAGGCAGTTATAGAGGAGGTCAATACGTGTGACGTCTGGGTTGTTGCCGCTGATCACCGATGAAGGGCTAGCGTGGATGATGAGTTCGCGAATTGCTATCTCGACGGTTTGGTGGCTGATGCGTAGAATACCTGCGACATGCGAAGTTAGCATATGCATGCCACGGGTATACAGATGTGCGAGCCAGCTGCTAGGATGTTCGACGACGAAAAAAGAAGTACGCTTACGGCATTGAGCTATTTCTGGATCAGAAACACTGAGCATAATGTCCTGCAGCCTGTTGAGGAACACTTTAATGTGGAACGCCGGAGACATATCGATGCTCAGGTCGTGATTAGATTCGCCATTGGGAGTCCGCCACGGCGTTTGAGATATATCGTCAATAAGCCTCTGCATCTGGACCTGCGCGATGAGAATCTGGTCCCGGGGTGTGTCTTGAGCCCCGTGGAGGATATCTAGACACTGCTGGAGGAGGGGGGACCAGTGCATGGGATTGGGCCGCTGAAGGAAGTTGGCGATGCTGATAGGACGCAAGCTGTTAGCATATAAAGGGGTCTATCCGACGACGACAGGATTCAAAACAAACAAGACTTACGCTGAGCAGACGACGAAGCACGCGAGAACAGCCCGTCGCTCCTCATGATTTAGGTTCCTAGATACGAGGCCGCCGTGGCATCTCCCCGTGAAGGCGAATCTCGCGTCGCCTTTTTCCAATGTTATCGGTCTATCGAGGCCAAGGTCTCCTGCCATGGCCATTGCGAGATGGCAGAACATCCAGTTGAAGGGCTTGCCTCGCGCTTGATAGATTGACCTATACAGAAGCATGTGTGTGAGTTTGGCTCCCGTTAACTAGCCTAGAAGATGATGTATTTCACTTACCATGCGAGCATAGTGATGAGACCGAGCAAGAGGTCGATGCTCCGGTCGTTTGCCATAATAACCCTTTGGGACAATACCTCTCTAACCTTATCACCAATGGCATATCGTACCGATGTGACTTTGTGGGTACAAGCTAGAATGCACATGAAGAAGAACGGACGCGAAGCCCTAAGGTCCCTCACTGTCATGGTGTCGGGAATTGACACGAACGGCATGTACGAGAGGTGAATCTTCCTGAACATCTCGAGACACGACTCCAACTCTTCGTTCGTCAAGTCATCTGGGCCGCCGTGAGTGTGGCAACCCGGCGGTGAGTTGCAGGTCACGGAGTTAGACGCCGAGTGGGACGGCGATAGGAGCCCCGTGGCGGCCGCCGCTCGTATGCTCGCGCACGAGAAGGGGATGGGCGGCCGAACAGTGTCTGCAGTGTGGACATGGCTAACGGCGTCGTGAGACGACCCGGGGCTGGCGTGAGAATGCGAGTGGCAGGGAGTCGGGGCGGGCTTGTCCTGCTGGGACTTGAGGAGGGAGACGAGGTCCTCGAGCTTTTCTTCGAGCTGAGCTGTCCTGGTTTGTCTCTTGGCACCTCGCTTCCGCGTGTAAGTGGCAGGTAGACACGGTTTGCTCAGCCGATGACATCTGTAGCGAGAGCATCATTTAGTTAATGTGCCGCTTGATCACAGGAGCAAACGAGAAGACTTATACTAGGAAACGAAGAGTAGAACTAGGACAAGGACGGGACATGTTGTATTATGCAGCTTACCTTTCACAGCTCTGGCCGGGCGCTCGAAGAATACATCGACATTTAGTCTTAACACAATTGGTGCAAGCATGACCATACGGCGCCGGCCGGGGGGCATCTCTCGGCGCAACCGTACCTGTCTGAGGCAGGGCCGGGGTTGGTCCGGGATTGGTGGAAGCCATCTTGCTGATCGAGGACATTCCCGTCAACGGGTTTGGGAGGCGGCTACTTGGAGTCTGAGTCTTGGCAAAACGACCTGAATGCTCCGGAGTTGGCGACATGCGCATCCGGAAGTGTGTGTGTGTGCCCGTATGTCAAGAAGAGGCGAATTACTTATGCGACATAGGAAATCGGAATTGAGATGGACATTGAGGTTTAGCCAAAGAGGAAAGGGATGGGATTGGCATGGATCGGGGAAGCCTTTTGGAAGAAGGTGATGGATTCGGGCGTCGATCGGGCCTCGGAACCGGATTTGGGGCTTAATTCCTGTTTTGACGTCGGATTGTGAGCAAAGTAGAAATCCGAAGTCCGAAGTCCGCAGAAAATGTTTGAACTCCTGGGCATCCGCCGGCTACTGTGAGCAGTTGCCACTCAATCAACACCCGCGCAAGCCGGACGCGAAATCCAGGGTGATGCGATGGATGAGTTGGGGAAGTATCGGATTGGAATATGTGTTGCCAGTCCCAGTTTTGGGAAATTTCCAATCCTTTTCTAGGGTAGGGGAATGCCGTCACAATCCAATGAATTACGGTTGGCTCGGAGAGAGAAAACGTGCTCGATTCATAAGGACAAAGGAAAAGACTAGTCCACCCTCGCGCTGCCGCGATTCTATGCATGTTCCCATATGTATACGTATGTAAAGAAAAGTATACAAAAGAAAGAA
Source organism: Scedosporium minutisporum (assembly GCA_034774675.1). Lineage (NCBI taxonomy): Eukaryota > Fungi > Ascomycota > Sordariomycetes > Microascales > Microascaceae > Scedosporium > Scedosporium minutisporum. Next base: position 31,655 of record SJVG01000137.1, read on the forward strand.
AAGGAAGGACATCCAGGTCTATGTACTTTTAGCAAACAAAAAACTCCATTTCCATACCCACTCCTGTGGGGGCCTTGCTCTTGCTCCTCGGCTTCACATGAACAACCTCCAAGCACCAAGCATCAATGCCGAGAAACCCGTACAAACACCAATGAGCCACTGCAACGACTGAAACTTGACCTGCTCGAGCTTCTCCCTCAGCAGCGCAACCTCCTGATCGACGCGGGCCTCCGTCTCCTTCATCTTGAGCTCCTGCCCCTGGGCCTCCTCGCGGATGCGGCCCTTTTCGAGGTTGAGGTCTAGACGGACGGAGGCGAGGGTCCGGTTGATCTCGTCGCGGAGGCGGGAGTTGAGCTTCGTGAGGTCGTTGTTGAGGCGGTCGTAGGTGGCGCGGGTGGTGTTGTTTTCGGTCGAGTCGGCGGAGAGGAGCTCGGAGCGGAGCTTGGCGAAGTCGACTTTTTGGGTGTAGGTTGCGCGGGCGGCGTCTTCGCGGGGGACCATGGTGCGAGAGAGGGTTTGCGTACTTTTCGGGGGAGAGAAGAATTGGTTTTTAGTTCGGGAAGAATGGGGGGTTACGCGGGCAAGGAATTGGAGAAATAGAGGGAGGGGAGGGGGCGATTGGGAACTGACCTCTCTTCCATGACGTCGTTAAGGATCTTCATGAGGGCGGCGGCTTGCTCTTCTGTGAAGCCCTCATCTCTAAGCCTCTGAACGAATGTAAGGGTGTCGAAGTGTTGGCCCTGTTGAGCCCGTGGCAAGGTGGTGTGGAAGGGTCTGGGCGACTGTTGGTTGGGGAGAGATGACGTCAGTGAGGAGAGCGGTGATGGTGCGCGGGCGTGTGAAGGGCGTAGATGTGACAGAGGACATGTCCGTAACGGTGCTAACGTGCGTGGCAGGGCCGCTATCCTGGGGATTGCGGCAGCCATGTCGAGATGTTCGGCTGGGATAGAAGTGGGATGGGATAACAGATGATGGAGATTGTTCCAGGCGGGAGTTGCCGCCGATGGTGGTTCTGTTTATTTGTGCCTGAGGCATAATTCTCAGGAACACATTTGGACGCCTGGAGACAGCTGCCAGCCATGCCATTTTCTAATTCTTCAGATTTTGGTCCCTTGTAAATTTCAAGGATTGCATTGTGAGAGAAGCCCGTAAAAGTGGAGGCCGAAACATCAAATATTCCTCCGTCCGGCCTCTTACCTACAATCGCATCCCAGGCTGCCCTATAGAGGGAAGATACTGCTGGATTGACTTAAGTACCTGAGACGAGTGTAACGAAAGGGGATGAGGAACGAGGAGGGATATGGTGCTCTTGGAGAGGAGCTGCTGTTGGGTGGATGCCTTACTCAATTTTACTTATCTACATTTTCTTTTGCATGCGCTTGTATTCCCTCGCCAGCATGTCTATCAGTAGAGTCATTAATCCTCGACGGGGCGCATTTTCCTGGATTCTTCCCAATGGCGACCGCGCCCCTCTCATCGCTTCGATGATGATGGATTAGTTGTGTGCGACACACTAGGATTTTGGGAACGAACCCCTCCTCGACTTCCTGTTTCGCCCGAACCCTACGGATAGTGTCGCTATGGAAGTGGACGAAGATATACTTACAGGCGGGTACGTCAATGTGGTGAACCCCAGCCTTACGGAAGAGAGCGAAGACTTATACACTGCAGACGAGTGCACTGATGCACGTCCGTGGTTGATTCACGGGCTGTTCTCTTGCTCGGGCGTTGGCCCGTAAGGCCGGTAAACCATGAAATACAAATCACCATCCCCATTAGAAACCAGTGGCTCCAATTCTGCACACTCCACCTCTTCGAAGCGGAGAACGCGCTCGCTGTCCTGGTCCCAGAGTGTGGATCCAGCTGTATGGCCACGCGCCTTCCATAGCTGCTGAATTATGATCTCGTCAGCCCAGTCTCGCTTTTCCTCTCTGGCGTGTCTTAGCCTTCTAGGCACATGCGCTGTTACCAAATATCGCCTGACTCTACAGCTTTCTTATGCTGTTTATACCGGTGCATGAGCGTCTCAACTATCGATCGTGCTCGTTGCAAATTGAACTGAATCGTCCTCAACCTCGTAAACGTGCTCAAGTCTTTGGACTCAGGTATACCAATCGTGTAGGGGGTATTGACTTCGGGAACGGTCGCTGGGAGTTGGTCGAAGAAGCTACAGAAATCAAGGAAGAGGATGTCGACCTGTAATACCACCATAATCTGATGGTACTTGATATTTATCGAGTAATGTATGACCTTGGGACTCACTTGGGAGCTCATCAAGAACGCGAATCCCTTGAGGGGAAAGACGCACCTGCACTGTTGGTTATCAGGCACAATGGCATCAGCTGTGCAGAACTCATATGTCTCGTGCAGTGGTGCGTTTTCTCAGGAGAGCATCCATAAGAATCACAACCTCCAAGATGAACCACAGCTCATCAGTCAAAGTCTAAATTACTTTGGTGCGGGATTGGAAGCCCTTCAGAGGAGCGTTTCCAGCACCCCCGGTCCCGGTCACTCTGCTCATTCCCGCAGCATTGGCCATTGGCCTCAATTAATGGAATAAACTACGACGTCAGAACTGGAGGAAGTTTAGCGCGCTTTCATTTTGGACTCTATACCGTAAATGGAATGGGCTATAACACTCAACCAGGAAGATCAGAAATAGTTTAGCGTCGTTTCTCTTGGGACGCTAAACCATCAACGGAGCAATTGGCTGAGCCATAGGTTGAATCCTCGACATCACATCCGCGGAGTACCTATGCTCTTCTACGACAAGTATGGGGCAGTCGCGAAGGGCTGCAACCTGGAAGGGAAAAAAAACCGAAAAAAAAAAATTTAATAAATAAATAAATAAATAACCTGAATGGTGTCGGAAGAGGCCAGCCGCCTGCGGGGCGCTCCGCGGGGGGGTTCTGGTGGCAGAGTCGCCCAGCCCCGGGGCAACGAGATCCAGTGATCGGTCAACTCATCTGAAGGATAATGGTTCTTTCAACGTACTCTGCTTCCTGTGTTTCCCTCAACAGTAAAGTCATAGCTTGAGCAATCTCTTCTCTTGTCATGGAACTTGACCGTTGCCTTCACGAGGCTCTGAAGTCCATCCGTTTGTATGGACAAATGAAAGCACTTCTAAACGAGGAAGGTGAAGAGTTCGCAGCAAATCGGCTTCTAAGTGGGCAGCCTTACCTTGATACATTTCGAGAACATATTCTTCCCACCTTCCCAATCATCCCTCCAACTAAACTTGAGTCGTTCAAGCGCAAGGCTCTCAACAATGAGAATGGCTTAGATGCTGGACAAGTCGCTGCTCTCTGCTTGCTGCGTGATATGAGCTGGTATGGTGTATGGTGTACCTCTTCAACTATTGGAATGGTGCTGACATTGGAAAAGCAGGGAGCTCAGGGTTCATTCTGCCCATACCATTGCCCAAACCGTAGAAGCTCTGCCTCGTTTTATAGTTTCGTACCATTCCTTCGCGGATAGCATAGTAGTCGATATCTTAGCCCGCACCTACATGATGTGTTAAAGGGATACTAGCATGTTGAATGAATTCACAGCATTACAGGAACGCCTAAACGTCGTCTTCCAAATACATTGGGTTCCAGCTCCGCTCCAGGGAAATCTGGGCTTTCTCTGTTATAGCCGGGAGCGTGTTTGTTTAGAGAGATATCTCAGGGGGACGGTATTAGGAAATGCATCCTCGGGGCCACGCCTATCATTCCTCCCGAGCCTTTGGGGTCGATATTCAAGCTGTATTTCTACACACTTCTAGCATTGCACTTCGAACGGGTCATTCCACAGGTTCACGCGGAAATCTTGTGTTTTGTGGTTGAAACCTGTCAAGCAAGACCTCGAGCAGCAAGGTTCCTCTTCCTCAACATGTACGTATTGATATCAAGCCCTGCGAACAGAAACTCACTGACCATATTTTGGCGCCACAGCGAAGCATCCCATCTCATCAGGCTCTTGAAACTACATTGATCAACTCAAGTTTACATGGACCCGGAAGAACTACTACGTTTTGTCGACAATCTCATTTCCTTTTGCAAGTCTCTCCATCCCGAGACGGTCGATGATACTTCTATCATAGCTGCCGAGATAGCGATGAAGGATGCCGTCAAGGTTACCCAGAAACACCGCAGAGAACAGAAGGAGCATGTGTTTTATGTTGACCTGGCTAGCTTGCTAAGGACATGGGATACAACGAAGGAGGCTGAGCCGCAGAGTAACAAGACCTCCAGGTTCGCGGGGACCGAAGCTAGTAGTTAGGGGTAAATTCAGTGTAGACTCCTGGGTTCTCGTTTACGCTTCGACCTAGTGCGACGGCGAGCAGATCAAGTGCATATAATTGTATCAAGAGATCAAGAGATACCATCGCCAGGAGTCCCAATACCAATACGCACCAGACAGGCTACAAGCGTACATATCGCGGTACGTTGTCTAAGCTCTCGTATCGAACGAAGCCACTCAATATAGGATTCGTTCTACCCTACCTTCCAAGTACGTCTACGAGGCCAAAATGCAAAGGCTATGCCGACGGCAAAAGCCGTGAAAGGCCCTAGAAGTTGATGCTAGTGCTGGGCGCGTTCACCGTCATTTCCCTTACTTCGCCCTCGGCCGCATCGGTTTCGCCGTCATATGTTGGCAGTCTGTCACAGTTTAGGGACGGTAAGGGTGTAAGTTTTAGGAACATGCGAGGCGACGATGAGCTTCGGAGCCGACAGAACGGGTACGGGTTCCATCGCTACTCGTTGACCGCAACGCTCCAGAAGTCAGTCCGGGAATTCTGCTGTCGCGCCCGGCAGGAAAGGTGACGGAACAAATCAAGCCAACTTGTGCCCTGGCCAACAAAATAATACTCCCGACCGGTCTGCTGAAAGAGGGTCGCAGCCCTCAGCGCCAACTCGTCTGCGTCCTGATGACCAAGGCGATCGGAGATTTGACTCTGAGCGGATAAAACCACCATTTCTGAGTGTCCGGGATGGGGCCAAAACGATTTCGCAGCATCATATGCTTTGTTCCAGGTATCCATCGCTTGCTTGTCCTCTAACTTGATTAATTGGACCATGCCGAGTCCAGCGAGTGTCGTATAGTGCTTCTGCTTATCGACGACGGTTCCGTTTGTCCAGCCCCAACGTAGAAGCTCCTCAAACCCCTCTTGTGCACTGCGAAGTGATCGCTCATCAATCTCGTTGCGCCACAGCAATCCATCAATTGCTTTCATGAGATGGGCATCTGCCAAGGCAAGTAGAAGCCGCTTACTTCTTGCAGCCTCTCTCAGCACTCCAGATTCCTTGATGATCTCTAATTCCAAAGTGAGCAACTGGATTGCTTTCTCAAAGTTACGCATCTCACAATAAACATTGCTCAAATGACGTAAAATATCGCGGACTGTCCAGGAAGGCGGATTCTTTTGGGTGGAGTGATTTACCCAGAGGCTATGTAAGTCCGCCAGAGCTTCGTTGAATTTGCCCTTAAAGCGCCGGGCTTTGGCGATGAGGAACTTCTTCTCTTCAAGAACTATTGTCTCTAGGCTGGAGGGCGAGGAAGGACGGAATTGCTCTAGAGTGTGAAGAATTCGGTCCAGATCTTCTCCGTTGTCGATCTGCTGCTGTGCACGGAATAATATCGATCGTCCTACAGTCGCGTAGGTGCGCTTATCGTAAGTCGGTCGCTCCTCAATGACCGGCGGAGAGTCCCCAGGGAAAAGCCTTGATAGTATCGCCTTCCGGACGTTCACCCGCAGACTAACCTCGGGCTTCTTTAATCGACGGGCTAGTTGTTCGGCCTCTGAGATGAAATGCTTTTTTGAGCTTTCCGAGTGAAATAGGGACGCTGAGAGGCAGCAGTCGACGGCCCGCTCCAGTATCTCTTCATCGTCAATATTATGCTCTTTCATAGTAGAGAGAGCGACGCCCAGGAAAGGAAGTAACGTCGACCCGATCATAGTATAGCTACAATACTGGTTAGCACTCTCTTATAACTGCAGCTTGGCCTACTTACTACAAGGGGTCCAGATGCCGGTCTTTAGGGAAAGCATAAAGAATAGCTTCCATAGCGCGCGAGGCCCACAGGCGGTTCTCGGACTTTTTCAGGAGGTATTGGAGGATTGGCGGGTGAATTGAATAGACGCTTTGATTGGAGTTGGATGTTGAGATGGTGCCGTCAATCTCGAGCTGCTTGAGAATTCTCTGCATCCTTGAAAACCTGAATTAGCTGAGGCTTGGTGGTTTTCACCTCGCCATCATTTCCCCAGTACCGTGAGTCGCGAGCATTCCAGAGAAGGGCCTCTGGCACGCGGCCTCCCAAAAATGCGAGTAAAGTGAGTAGCTCTACTTTTTCTGTGGGCAGGTCTGACACAGCTTTGTCGATATAGGCAAAGGGAACTCCAGACCACGGATCAGGTAAATCCAACTCCCTCACTTTCTCTAAAAGCGGCGGGCAGAATAGTGTATCGGAAAGACTGCGCACATCACGAACTAGCTCTGCACATTGCAGTATGCTACACCGAGAAAAGTGTGGCGGGATATGCACAAGGAAGAGTACAGCGTATACGGGACCGGCAAGCCTCGAGATAAGCCACAAGAGTTTGTATTCGTTGGGCATACCATGGCCAAGAGGTTTTTGGAGGGTTCCGACGACGGCTTCCTGGCTCATCCCGACATATCCAAGTTGGTTAGGATGTGACCTCAGAGTCTCGAGGTTTTGTTTCAAAGAGGAGATTTGATTCGTTGTCTAGTCTGATGACTCCCGTTCTTGGTTTGGGGTTGACATCTCACGATCGCTAATCTCCTTCTTCAAAAGGGCAGTAGCCAGAGTGACCTCCCACAGAAGGGCAGCAATATCAGCATCGCTGACGTCAGAGAAAGCATTCGTCTCAGTCCAAGAGAAAATAGGCTTTGCTGGCGTGCGGAAGAGAACGTTGGGCTGTGCCATCCTCGGCGGTGCGGTTGATCGAGCCCAGGGGGAGGGGACTTGAGAAGCGAGCAAGTACAAGTAATTAAGCCTGGGATAAAACGTCTCTAGATCCAGGATCTCTTATAGCAATTAAACCAAGATGGACTGCAGCCCCTTTTGGATAAGTATGGACGAAGGAATGAAAGGGGAAAAGGGAGGACTACATGCTGGGTACATAACCTCAACTTATCGGATGGGGTTGAAACATATGTGGCTGAATTAACTTGAGGTCACTTCATGGGAGGGGAGTTAAGCCTGCATGGGCTGCATTGGGAGGTACCAAACAGCATTTTATTTCCGAGTATGTTGCCTCAGCTTTTTCCAATGTCTTTAAACGCCATCCTCTAGGGGTAATGAGACGAGAGTTCAGAGCAGAGCAGCTCAGCCAGAAACTGCACCTAGGGATCATATAAGAGCGGTTTGCATACAAGGAAACCCGTTTGCTTCCGGTTGGACTCTCCAGAATTCTGCTAGAACTGGGTTCGGGGCATCTCCTCGTCATGATGCTCCCCTCACACGGTTGGAGCTTCCTCGCGCAAGGTTGCCCCGCAGACGAGCAGACAAGCAGACAGCGAATGAAATGCGCGCGTCGTCGTCCAGAACGCCCATGTTGAGCCTCGAGGTTGAGGCAGTCTATTGGTCATTTTCTAACCCCAAAAATGGAAAACATTCCAATGTAGCAGTCCTCAGAGACACGAGACACAGAGTGTCCTCGACCATAATTAAGTCATCTCATTACCTGCATTGTCTACTGTATGTTGACGGGGATATTTCGAGGTATCGTTAAGACTAATTACCAACCAGCCCTCTGTTTAGAATTCCCCAATTTCTCATCGACCATGACCGACAATGAAGATCCGACTCGGTAGAGTCACTCACTCTACAGGGGAAGCAGCAGAGTTCCAAGCCCGTTTCAATGGAGCAATCGACCAAGATCCCCAATCTAATGGCCTGTCTGGAAGTAGTGCTGTAGTAGAGCAGGCTGCGGTTGGTGTGAGTGGGAACATGACTGACATTCCGTTATTACTGACTCCAACTGCCACCTGCTCTCCTTTTTTCTCCTTTTCCTCCGGCCCCCTTCGCCTCCTTCTTTTCTCTCTATCTCTTTGCGCACGCCGGCCAGAAGAAGTCATGAGCGCAACTGATATTGCGATTGTAACATCTTCTGGCCACCGTACACAGAAGGATAGAGAGGATAGAAGGAATAAAAGGGAGCAGGCGGAAAAGGAGGAAAAGTAGGAAAGGCAGGAAAGAGAAAGAGGGCGTCAGGAACGAAATGAGAGCTAGGACCCTTCGGGCACGGCGGATAGACTATCAAATTGCGCCTTTAGCTGTGCTAGATATGCTTCATGTTCAGCCACTTTCCTCTTGATAAATTCAGAAGATTCTTCACACCAGTAGCGAGAGAGTATTTTCTCAGCCTCGAAGGATAGGCTAGAAAACCGAGGAGAGATATGGTCTTTGACAAGGAAAAGCATAGCGTTGACAGAGTCGAGGCAGTACCAGAACCACACTGCACCCGACTCCCAGCTCTGTTGCATAGCTCTCGCCAGCGAAATACCATGCAGTAAGTCCTCACTGCGCTCTTCTTCCTCGAGGACGCGTAGAAACTCTTGCCGCACCTCGTCAAACTCGCCAATTTGGTCCGGATCTAGATCGATACTATGCCCGGCAAGCCAGTACGGAACAGCCAGGGCGTCCACAGGCAACGCACACCCCCATTCTAGATCAATGGCGTGCTTGATATTCCAGTTTGCGTCGACAAAAAAATTAGACGGGTGCATATCGGTAAACTGAAGTAAGTATGGCCCGTTGCGGTATCTGCGATCGATATAAAAATGTGAAACTGCACGAAGCAATGTCATATCGGCCATCTGGCCGCGGCAGTCTGCATCATCGTAGACTGCATTGGGGGTGCTACGGAAGCTATTGTCATAGAAATCTAGCATATCGTTCACGAAAGCACCGGTACAAGTGTACATGTCACATATCATTCTTGTCGTGCCCTCATTTTCCTTGATTAGGAAACGGAGCAAGTCAGCGGCCGGTTGCTTAATGAAATTGTGCCGTCGTCGTTAAAACGAAAGGACCCTATTCGAGGCTGCGGAATACGGGCTAGAGAAATGATGATGCGAGCTAGACCTTGGAAAAACGTATGCCTTCGGGAAGGGTCCTCGCGATGTCGATCCCACGTGCGTGAGAGCATTTGGCTCGTGTCGGAGCTGACGTCTTCAAGCAGCATATACGGAGTGGATAAGCGGTATTTAGAGGGATGAGAGATGTAGTGCGAGATGGTGGGGTATTGGAAAATATTGGAAAGAAAGCGTAGGAACCTGCGGCGAGACGGATATAGAACGGCCGTTGATGTTCGTGTGTGAACTAGAGCAAGAGAATATGGTGAGTATTATATCATCCCGACTGTGCGGAGAGACATACACGACGGTGATCAGAAAAGCCGAAGCCATATAAACGGGGGAAGGGTATGTTTGGGCACTGATCTTGTATATACCCATAAGTTCCCACCTCGCATCTTAGCTTTTCATCCACAGTCCCAGGGTAGACGGCTTCGGCGAGCTTATGCGGCATCGGACATCGGAAGATGAGCTTCTTGCAGAAGCCCGCCGACTGTACCTTGACAGGGATGCACAAATTGAAACTGCCGTGGATCCATTGTTTCTCTGGTTTGAGGATACAGGCGGCTTGACGACTGAGCTGTAGATGGTGCTTGATGAGATCTTGGATGGTTTCCCTCTGGCCCCAGAGTTCTCAGAAAAGTGTCCTTCCCGCTGCAACATAGGACGCTTCGAGGACAATGTTTGCGTCCTTTCTTTCGGCGGATTCGTATGTGATAGGGCCTCGATTAGGAAGTTCGACAGTGGGAGGCATGGTGAGGAGAACGCGGTGGTCCGAGTGCAATGGGAGGTCGTGCTTGGTAGAAGCGCGATCGACCGTGGACCGCACGCACAGTTCGCATAATCTAGAGCACGTTTATGGAGTGAGGAAATCTCAGTAAGCCCTCAACTGTATCCTGCAGAGTCGGAAACGGAGAGTCAAACTCTCGCTCTTTACTTCGTAGCCATGGATGATGCCCTCGTCGAACCCGTTAGAACAACGCGTTCTCCACCGCGTTCTCCACCGCATCTCAGTTGTACTTGTCATGTCAACTGCAGCCAGTCTTTCTGCCAGGTGGCAGCCAGTTCTATGGTAAATTTTAATTGTCCACGTGACTTATCGCCGAAAGTGTGTGGGCCCTTCCCATTTTACATATTTCTACCTCGCTCGGAAAATTTCCTCTTCTTCTCTTCTTCTTTTTTCTTTTTCATATAAATTGAACAACGCAAAACCAACTTTCGGTATTCTCTGGTTTATCGGTGCGAGGTCCGTTGGGTCTTTCGGGGTTCGACGGCATCCAAGACCATTGATTCTGAGAAGGGAAAAGGAGACCAAATCCCAGCGGGCAATCTTGGGTGCGGTGCTTCCCAGCTCTTGAGCTGGTGGGAAGGAGCGCAATGATTGAACGCACATGATGCGACGATGATGGATGGATACTGCTCGATGTAACCGATCAATTTGTAGTATTGATACATACCGCTGCGCTCGTTCATCTGGGCCTGGCTCGTCAAGGCTTCGACTGACTTCGCGTCTGGTTACGGCGGCAGAGGGTCGAACGACGCTGGGTCTGACCAGGCTCGGCCAGACAGCGTGTCTGCCTGTCTCTGCAACTCGTGACCCGTGCGTTTTACTTTAAAACACATCAAGCGGCTGAGGATCGACGCCAGTTTGGCTCCGGTCTCTGTCGATATGTGTGGATTCGAGTCTGATTCGGACAAGTCAAAGTAAACCATCTCCTCTTGGGTTGGCCCACCTTGATTCCTTGCAGAACCAACCGGCGCCACTCTGTTGCATGGCTTTTGTTCTCCTCCACACTGAGGCTTCCTGGCTCGCACATTCATGAGTTTGTGCTACACTAATACCCTGCCGTCCCTTTGCGAATCTGTTCGTTGCTTCGTAGACGCTAAGACAACCCCCTCCATCCCGAAACGGACAAGTTTCCAGATGCTGGAAGAAGCAAAGGGACGTTTCGTCTTTCGTCCCATGTTGCTCCCTTGCCTTCCATGATCCCTTCATACTTACAAGGACCAACCCATGGAAGTCGACCTCCTTCACACTCTGCATTTCATCAATTGAAGCCCCTTTCCCCACACCTGCCAAGGATAGGAAGTGCGTTCAGTTCTAAATTCTAATTACTGCTCCCGTCCCTTTAAAGCCGCCATCTCCGCAGGCTGTTTGCCGTGAGCCCATCAATATCCACTACCATGTACAACCGACCTCATTCCTGGGAGGACGGACCAAGAAAAGAAGGACGGCCTTTAATATATCCGGCACGGCGTCTCAGCACGTCCAAAATGCCACCTCTCACGATCGTCCAATCTACCCCAGAACAGATGGCCCCCATTTAAATACTTTAAGCATCTAATAAGAACTGGCTGGAAGCTACATAAAAATAAAATAAATAATAAATACATAAAGAAGCTCCAAGCTGTCCCCAAGCTCCCAGTCGCCTCCTAACCTTCCCCCTGCCCTGTTGTGATTCCCCTCTCTTCTCCCTTGGCAATTGTGTCCCCTTGGAAGCATACTTGTCGCGTTCTTTGCTTTTTCCGTCTGTAGTTTCGACCTTATCTGCATTCTGCTGGCTTCCCTCGCTCCTTGACCTGCGTCTTGTTTGAGCTTGTACTTAATATAGATAACCTCTTTCCTTCTTGGCATCTTCCTCGAGCTTGCCCCCTCAACTCCACCGCAAGAATGGCAAACGACCAACCAAACGGAACTTCTCGCGACGACGACCTGCGTCTCCAGGTCTCGTCCGAAGATCTGCTCCTCGACATTGACCCCAATGTGCCCCTAGAGTTCCTCAAGAAAGCCCAGGCCCTCAGCGGCAAGCTCCCGCCCCGCAAGGCCCCCCGCGATCTGCTCGTCGAGACTCACAACAGCCACGTGCAGAAGCAATTGGGAAGGCCAAAGGCCACCAACTTAGTCAAGAAGCCTATTCTTGCTCTTGCCTACCCGGCGTCGTATAAGCCCATGACTGAGCTCGAGAAGGTGAGGAGGTGGAACTTGTTTTTTAAATGCTCGCGTGCCATGAACCTTTTCAACGAGTTAGCCCTTGTCAACGACTCCGGATGCTAATGGATTGCGCTGTAGATGCGACTCAGTGAGCTCACGGTAGAGACTCACCATGAAGGAAAGATTCTAATTCTCAGAACCGTCACTCCCCCTTACCAGGGAGCTGGAACCGTCGTCATCGCCGAGGATGAGCACGGCGATGCTGATAAGATGGGTATCTACAACCAAAGCGACCGCTCCATATTATCCATCATCCCTGAGGGCTCCGTAATCGCCGTCAAGGAACCGTACTACAAGTACAACGGCCAAGACGACTACATGATTTGCGTTGACCACCCCTCCGATATCATCTACCTCAAGTTCGACGATCCGATCATTCCGGAAAAGTTCCAGCTCGGTGAGGGCGAGACTGATACTGCGGCTGACTGGAAATCGGCTGGTGATAAGGCCTTCCTTACAAAGAGCTATCCTATATCTGTGCTCTGGTGAGTTTCATTTTGCTTTTTTTTCTCCTTTCAACTATTTGATCTGCTCGAGTCTTTGCGAGATACACCTAAATGAATTCTCACCCAAGAGTGTACAGCTACTCGAGAGCACTGGAGACTGATGACACCGGCGATGCCGCCTTCCGTACCGACCTCTTCGCCAAGCGCGCCGGCGCAAACCTCATCATGAAGCGCTACGACAACGCCATCTCCGACGCCAAGGAAGCCATGACCGGCAAGGAATCCGACTGGAAGCTCCACTTCACCGCCGGTCGCGCCGCTTACGCCCTTCGCGACTTTGAGCGCAGCAAGGAGTACTACGAGCTCGCGCTCAAGACGAAGCCTGACAACGCCGCCGTGCAGCAGGAGCTTGAAAAGTGCGACGAGAGACTCAGGGAGCAGGCCGAGGGTGTCTACGACTTCAAGGCTATGGCGAGGTCCATCACCGCGAAGAACATCCACCTCGACAACGCCACGTTTCTGGGTAACGTCCGCATCGGCGAGTCCCCCGTGCACGGGAGAGGTCTCTTCGCCATCAAGGACATCAAGGCCGGCGAGATGGTGTTTTGCGAAAAGGCCGTGTGTGTGCCCAACGAGTTTAACCTCGACCACAACTCTGCGGCGCTCTTCGCCAACCTCGTCAGGACCTGCCACGACAACCCGTCGCTGCACGCCAAGGTTCTCGATCTCTACGGCGGCTCGTACATTCGCAGCGGCCATGAGAGCGACATCGTCGACGGCGTGCCCGTCGTAGATGTGTTCCTTCTCGAGTCGATCCGTCGCAAGAACTGCTTCAGCGGCCCGCGTATCAGCGACGCCATGTGGCAGCGTCGGTGGTCAGCCCGGCGCGAGGGCATGTGCAGGGGTCTCTGGATCACGGCGGCGTACGCCAATCACTCGTGCGTGCCTAACACGAACCGGTCCTTCATCGGCGACTTCCTCATCTCGACGGCCACGATGGACATACCCGCCGGCACCGAGATCACCCACATCTACGTGGCGCCGCGGGCGATCTACTCCCTCCGCCAGCAGCAGTTCCGCAATTGGGGGTTCAATTGCCACTGCAAGCTGTGCTCGGCCGAGGAGCAATCGGCTGCTGAGAGCCAGGAGAGGAGGATGAAAATGCTCGGTGAGCTGGAAGTTATCCTCCGCAAGAAGAAGCCTACGGTGTTCCAACCCGACGCGGCCATCCGTCCCATCGAGAAGCTCGCGCGTCAGCTCGAGGCTCTACATGAGGATGAAGTCTACGTCGACATTCCTAAGCTGCCGCTCGTGTGGCCTACCATGTGGCTTCTCCAGGCGTATTACACGCGTAAAAACCACAACAAGACGGTACGGTGGGCGCATCAGGCCCTGCGGGCTTTTGGGCACATCCCCGTTGTCAGCGAAGACGGGAAGGCCAAGTCGTATAAGGAGGGTACGAGGGGCGTGACGACTTTCGAGGTTGTTAAGGCGCTCAAGTTTGCGTCGGATGCGTACGAGGCGTTGGGTGAGGAGGGGTTGGCGGAGGAGTATGCTGAGGCGGCTAGGATTGGGTATAAGACGCTTTCGGGGTTTGATGATCATTTCGCGCATGTTAGGGCGAACCCGAGTAGCTGGGTTTGAGAAGGGAGGTGGTGACAGAAGAAGATGTAGGAATATGGTGAAGATGGGGATCGAGGGAGAGGCTGGAAAGAAATGAGAAGTGAGGAAGAGACAAAGAATGGCTGCTTGTTTTGTTTTGATTGTTCTACTTTCACTGGGCGTTTATTGGCATGTCTACATTTAGTTTGGAATATGAATAAAGAACGACACAAACTATTTCCTTTCAGGGTTGGAGACTATCCTAAGGTGTATATTTATCAGGACATCCTTCACCAAGAACATGGCTGCATCTCCACCTTCCATTCTGAACCACACACCAAGGGGGACGTTTTTAGGCCTTATTCTTCCAACAAGGTTGTCCCACACGATTACACCACGGATCAGCCGCAGCCTCGGCCTCCCGAGCCTGAACCGGAGCGACAGGAGGTTCCGGCGCGGGTGCGGGCTCGGCACCGGCTTCCCGCTTGACTTTATTCTTCCAGCATGGCTGACCCACGCGGGTACACCAAGGGTCGGCATTGGCCTCGGGGGCTCTAGCCTCGATGGCAGCGGTTGGCTCCGGTGCGGTGGCGCGCTTGTTCTTCCAGCAGGGCTGGCCAACGCGGGTGCACCAGGGGTCGCGGGGGTCGAGGGCGATGGCGGATACGGCGGCTGCCGTGGCGAAGAGGGGGAGGAGGGGAAGCTTCATTGTGTGGGACTTGGGTTTGGTTGATTGTTTGAGCTTTGTTGGTGGGTTGGAGGTGGTGGGAGTTTCTATAGGTCTATAGGAGACTGGTTTTGGAAGAAGAAGAAACGAAAATCGGAAAGATCAGGAGACTACTTATACTTTTAGCCATTGCTATCCTTCTACGAGTAGGATCTTTCAAGAGGAGGGGAGAAGGAGGGGGAGCACTTTCGGTCTGGATATCAGGGATAAATCGGCCACGTCGGCGGCGTAGATGTCCCCCGCAGGAATACCACCCCTGTCCATATCACAGACTTTATCACAGTCTGAGCGGGCAAGGCTGCCGGGGTAGTTCGGTGTTTGACCGAGTCATGACTCCGTTAATCCTTCGATTCCGGTCATTATCCTTGAGTAGATCCTATCTCGGTGACTTGCGGACCTCAAGCATCCTTGGGGCCAGAAATCTCCAGTTACTAAGTTCCTCTTCGATTCTAAATGCCTCAGAGAAGCCACTCAAAGGCAGACAATCCACTAGAAGTGTTTGCTTGGGAGAGGCAGTGCGGCTCGAGAGAGGCACTCCGACTAACGGTATAGAAACACATGTTGGAACCAACTACACCCTAGACCTGCGGGGCTTGGATGCAGGTGAACGTTTCGGGGGAGTCACGCTGTGAGTCTCTGCAGGATATGGCACACTCACCGAATTCGAGATTGCTGCCTGGAAGATGATTGAAAGCGGGGAGAGCCTCGGAGTGGGTTTTCCGTTGGACTCTTTGTCGATGGTTTATTTGGATGAACCCTTGTAAGAACCATATGCCACAGGCCAACCTCGTGAGAAAGTGAGCAAGGTGAGCGGTGTGATCTCCGTCAGGTCGAGAGAAGTTTGGCTTTTCCTGCTCAGTCCGTCTCTAGAGACAAGTCTGGTCCTGTAGGCGCCCTCTTTGCCTGATGGGAAACGACAGTCAGCCATTCATTACCGCGTCTCCTGCCATGTGCCCATTCGGGATTCCCACGGGAGCCACCCAGTCACAAATTACTCGCCGAGCAAACATCGTTCGAGACACTCCCACCGAGATGGTTGAGGCGAACTTTTCTTGAGGGACCTCGACTTTCCCCCGTGAAGGAGCCAACCCCTCGCTCTTGCCCTCGGACTCCAACCAGCTTGGCATAGCTTTATGTATGAGGACATGGCAGGAACTTCCAACCGAGCAGCTCAAGTGGAAAGACCATGACCAGTGGCCAAGTGGTCATTGGAGCGCTCAGAAGGTTAGAAAATTGCAATTTTCGTAGCTCGTGGGAAGCAACCAGTGATTCGATCCTGGGAGCGACCCGCGAGCGAGCTTTTTGTTTTTATTATTATTATTATTATTATTTTAATGTCCCTCAGGTATATTATCACCGCACATCTATACTCTTACGGCAGATAACGGTTTAGTTAAATTTCTGGGGAATTATTTATTTTATTTTATTTTATTTTATTTTTTTGTAGGGTTGGTTAGATATGTAGAGATGCTGTAGAGGCGATCTTGTAACGACTTTGAGATCTGTCTACGAAAAAGCCCAAGTTGAAAGAAACCAGACTAACCGGTGGATAGGATTTTTTGATGTCCGTGGAATAAATTTTGCCCTAGACTCCTTCTCATCAATGTTGGTACTCTCTTTTTCTTTCGAGTTCTCTCTCGATAAAATACTGTGTCTCCTTCCTTTATAACACCAAGGGACTACTTGTTGAATCGGTCTTGGGCATTGGAATGGATGGTTACCTGGAACATAGAACAATGCAATGTCAAGTCCACAAGATGAACACAAAGCCTACTCGAAGACAGGTAGAGACAATGGCCCGACTCGTATAAGTATCTACACTGGCGATGGTCGCGGGTCACATCAATCTCCCCTCCAAGCCTCGACTTAGCACCTCCATTTGATTCCGCACGCAATTAATATCTATGACAACCCCACAAAGACAAGTCATCCTCTCCAGGTCCGAGCAGGATGTGCATCTACAAAGGAATCTGCTACATTTGCACCCGTTGCGGCATCGAGTATCAGCGAGTCCTCCGGTTTGCGAGGCCCTGCTGGCGGTTTCGGTTAGTCCGGGCATGTCGAACTCTAGCATTCTTACCACCCGCTGATCTACGGATCGGAAAGTGCCGAGTGTGCGGAGGAGTGAGGTGGAATGCGCCTGGTGACCGCTTCCATGAGGGCGGCTACAGCTCGGCGTTTGGGGTGCTCCGGGAAAGGTGGATGCTAGGGTAAGCTACGGAGAGCTTTGTATGGAAGCTAGTTAAGTAATTTTGGAAATAGATGCTGGAGAAGAGGCGACATCAAATGCTGTTTTAGTTGTGTAAAAGCAATGATGCGAGTGACTGTCCCATGTCCGCCGTCAACTAATGATGCTCCCTGTCTAAAGCTGGGTCCAGAGCTCTGGTGAGATCTCTTGCTGTGTGCCCGGACTTAAAATTGTATATCACGTGATATATCTCGGTTAAACTATTCACCGGCAGGCAGTCTTCCTTGTCAGCCAATCGTTTGCGCTCCCTCCCTTGTGTGCTCGACACGTAATATCGGCAGCCGCAAATCATAAAGAGGTGCCTGGAACAGGGAAGAAGTGGAAGCAAAGGGAAGGGTACGTACCTCAAATCTAAGCCGGGCTGGAACTGGATGGACCTCTGTAATCAAAGTACAGAGGTACCTTATAGGATGATTACAGGTACATTAGCCAGGGCAAATCACAGGTACCTCCTCTATAAGCGACACACGGCCTCAAAGCATTAAGGTACTTGGCTCTAGGTACCACCACATGCTTTGTGGTTCCTGTTCCCCCCTGGTTTCCCAGCAGCAGCAGCAGCAGCACTGCTGGACGAAGCAGGTTCGCGAGTTGAACAGGTAAACCAAAAAAGTAACAACCTCATCATCCTCTCCCAAAACTTCCTAACTTCTCCATCAATCCCCCCCATCTTCCACCATCAACTACCTCTCTCCAACTGCAAGACCCTTGCCCTTCATTCCAGCCATTTTGTGCTGACCAGGTCTAATCTTTGGCATCTCTTGTAATTTCTTCGATTCTCCTGTTCCCTTACCCCCCCTTTTCTTCATCTCCTTGCGATAGCCAGCAAGTTTCCATATCCTTCTCCTTGTTTTGCCGCATGGGACCCGGGCGGTTTCACCAGCTTTCGCCCTCCTTCCCTAACCTTGCCAACGGATTCCGAATTCGAACGGCAACTGCGACCAACACGGGTCTGGCATAGGAACCTAGTTACCAGCTCGACGCTTCACGACTACCTGACTTCCGACCTCCCCGACCAGCTCCTCTCAACACCCGCTCTCCACATCGCGTCCACATCATCATCATCAAGAGCCGCGCACTTCAATAATCCCGCGACACGAGTCGAGAGCACAGCCTTGTTCCAACATGGCGCCGTCTCTCCCCATCAGCTTTACGGAGCTGGTACAGCTCACATCCGTTGGGATCGATCCCTCGTCGATCGCTTTCAACTCATGCGTATGTTCACCACCCTTCATCTCCTCTAGCCTACCACAGCATTTGCCCGACTCGCTGTATCCCACTCCCATACATGACTCTCGTCTTTTCATCCCCATACTCCCTGGAGCTTATCGGAGCTTGCTAACGCCCGTGTACAGACACTCGAATCAGATTCCTTCGTATGCGTCCAAGAGAAGAAGGGTGCCCAACCTGAGGTCGTCATCGTTGACCTAAAGAACGGAAACAATGTCATGAGACGCCCCATCAAGGCCGACAGTGCCATCATGCACTGGAACAAACAAATCATTGCCCTAAAGGCCCAGTCTAGGACTCTGCAGGTTTTCGATCTTGGCGCAAAGACGAAGCTCAAAGCTACCACGATGAACGAAGATGTCGAGTTCTGGAAATGGATTGACGAAAAGACCCTCGGCCTCGTCACCGATTCTAGCGTGTACCACTGGGACATTAATGATGCCACCCAAGCTTCTCCAGTGAAGATTTTTGCGCGCCACGCTTGCTTGACGGTAAGTTTGCAATCGAAAAGGGGGTTTGGGGGGCCAGATGGAGTTTGCTAGGGGCTCATCTCCCAGACGACAAAGACCACAGTGTTTTTCGTTTGCCGTACTAATACTTTTATTTTCGTCTTTCTTTCTAGGGCTGCCAAGTGATTAACTATCGCTCGAGCGCTGATGGCAAGTGGTCGGTCACCGTCGGCATCTCCCAAAAACAGGGTCGTGTTCGCGGTGACATGCAACTTTACTCCAGAGACCGGGGCATTAGCCAGGCTATCGAAGGCCATGCCGCCGCTTTTGGCACACTTCGTCTGGAGGGCGCGCCTCAAGATACCAAGGTCTTTGCCTTTGCCGTGCGCAACGAGTCCGGTATCTCCAAGCTTCACGTCGTCGAGGTCGACCACCCCGAGGCCAATCCAGTTTACCAGAAGAAGGCTGTAGACATCTACTTCCCCGCCGAGGCCACAAACGATTTCCCCGTAGCCCTCCAAATCTCGCAAAAGTATGGCATCATCTACCTTGTCACCAAGTATGGATTCATTCATCTTTACGACCTCGAGTCCGGAACTTGTATTTTCATGAACCGTATCTCGAGCGAGACCATCTTTACGACGTGCCCCGACAGCGCTAGCAGTGGCATCGTGGGTATCAACCGCAAGGGCCAGGTCCTGTTCGTGACGATTGACGAGAACAATATGATTCCCTACCTCCTTCAGAACCCGGCTAATGCCGATATGGCTGTCAAGCTGGCCTCGCGTGGCGGACTCCCCGGTGCCGACGATCTTTATGCCAGGCAATTCGAGCAACTATTCGCCGCCGGCCAGTACATGGAGGCTGCCAAGATCGCGGCCAATTCTCCTCGAGGCTTCCTCCGTTCGCCCCAGACGATTGACAAGTTCAAGCGTATCCCGGCCCAGCCCGGCCAAATGACATGGATTCTACAGTACTTTGGGCTCATTCTCGATAAGGGTGCGCTTAATAAGTTCGAGACCCTCGAGCTAGCTCAACCAGTACTCGCACAGAATCGCAAGAACCTTCTGGAGAAGTGGCTCAAGGAGGACAAGCTGGATTGCTCTGAACAGCTCGGCGATATGGTCCGAACCCACGACCTGAACATGGCGCTCGCCATTTACCTCAAGGCGAACGTCCCCCACAAGGTCGTCGCGGGTTTCGCCGAGACGGGACAGTTTGACAAGATCCTCCCCTACTCTGCCCAAACGGGTTACAAGCCCGATTTTGTGCAGCTTCTCCAGCACATCGTTCGCGTCAACCCCGAGAAGGGCGCCGAGTTCGCTACTTCTCTCGCCAACCACGAGGGCGGCTCGCTTGTGGACATTGAGCGCGTCGTGGATATTTTCCAGTCCCAAGGCATGATCCAGCAAGCCACCGCATTCCTGCTTGATGCGCTTAAGGAGAACAAGCCGGAGCAGGGCCACCTGCAGACTCGTCTGCTTGAGATGAATCTTTTGAACGCGCCCCAGGTAGCCGACGCCATTCTGGGCAATGACATGTTTTCTCACTTCGACAAGGCTCGCATTGCCACCCTCTGCGAACAGGCTGGTCTCGCCCAAAAGGCTCTCGAGCTCTACGAGGACCCCGCCGCTATCAAGCGGGTCATTGTCAGCATTGCCGGCCTCCCCAACTTCAACCTGGACTGGCTTACCGGTTTCTTCGGCCGTTTGTCTGTCGAGCAGTCGCTCGACTGCCTCGATGCCATGATCAAGCACAACATTCGCCAGAATCTCCAGGCCGTTGTCCAGATTGCCACCAAGTATTCTGATCTCCTCGGCCCCGTCCGCCTCGTCGACCTGTTCGAGAAGTACAAGACGGCTGAGGGTCTCTTCTACTACTTGGGCAGCATCGTAAACCTCTCCGAGGATCCCGATGTACACTTCAAGTACATCGAGGCAGCCACCAAGTTGGGCCAGTTCAACGAAGTCGAACGTATCTGTAGGGACAGCAACTTTTACAACCCTGAAAAGGTGAAGAACTTCCTCAAGGAGGCCAAGCTTCCTGAGCAGCTTCCCCTCATCATAGTGTGTGATCGCTTCAACTTCGTTCATGATCTCGTCCTCTTCTTGTACCAGAATAAGCAGTTCCACGCCATCGAGTCGTACGTCCAGCGTGTCAATCCTGCTCGAACCCCCGCCGTCATTGGTGGTCTGCTCGACGTGGACTGCGAGGAGGATATTATCAAGAAGCTCCTCGCCACCGTCGATCCCGCCTTGGTCCCCATTGATGAGCTAGTCTCCGAAGTTGAGACCCGCAACCGCTTGAAGATTCTCTTGCCGTTCCTCGAGGCCACCCTCGCCGCCGGAAACCAGCAACAGGCCGTCTTCAACGCTCTGGCCAAGATTTACATTGACTCGAACAATAACCCCGAGAAGTTCCTCAAGGAGAACGATCAGTATGATTCTCTCGTTGTCGGCAAGTACTGCGAGAAGCGGGATCCTAATCTCGCCTATATCGCCTACTCCAAGGGCCAAAACGACCTCGAGCTTGTCAATGTTACCAACGAGAACTCTATGTACCGTGCTCAAGCGCGATATCTGCTCGATCGTTCCGACCGCGAGCTTTGGATGTTCGTCCTCAGCGAGAATAACATTCATCGCCGCTCCGTCGTCGACCAGGTCATCTCGACTGCCGTACCTGAATCCACCGATCCCGCCAAGGTGTCCGAAGCGGTTGCCGCATTCCTCGCTGCCGACTTGCCTCTCGAGCTTATCGAGCTCTTGGAGAAGATTGTCTTGGAACCTTCGCCCTTCAGCGACAACCAGAACCTACAGAACCTTCTCATGTTCACTGCTGCCAAGGCCGACAAGGGTCGTGTGATGGACTACATTCACCGTCTGGACGGCTTCAGCGCCCCCGATATCGCGTCGGCGTGTATTGACGTCGGCCTTTACGAGGAGGCGTTTGAGATCTTCAAGAAGACGGGCGATAACTCGGGCGCCGTCAAGGTCCTTGTCGATAATGTCGTTAGTATCGACCGCGCCCAGGCCTTCGCCGAGGAAGTTGACTTGGCCGAAGTCTGGAGCACCGTCGCCAAGGCCCAACTTGACGGCCTCCGCGTGAGCGACGCCATCGAGTCGTACATCAAGGCCGAGGACCCCAAGAACTACGAGGAGGTCATCGAGATTGCCGTGCGTGCCGGCAAGGATGCGGACCTCATCAAGTTCCTCCGAATGGCCCGCAAGACGTTGCGCGAGCCCGCCATCGACACGGCCCTTGCCTTCTGCTATGCCAGACTCGACCAGCTCATCGAGCTCGAGGACTTCCTCCGAGGCACTAACGTGGCCAACATCGAGGAGTCCGGTGACAAGGCTTATGCTGAGGGCTACTTCCAGGCGGCCAAGATTTTCTTCACTAGCATTTCAAACTGGGCGAAGCTGGCCACAACCCTCGTCCACCTCGACGATTACCAGGCGGCTGTCGAGTGCGCTAGGAAGGCCAACAACATCAAGGTGTGGAAGGAGGTGCACGAGGCGTGCGTTGGTAAGAAGGAGTTCCGACTTGCGCAGATCTGCGGTCTCAACCTCATCGTCGACGCCGAGCAGCTCCAGGCCCTCGTCAAGCAGTACGAGTTCAACGGATACTTCGATGAGCTCATCAACCTTCTCGAGCAGGGTCTCGGCCTCGAGCGTGCGCACATGGGCATGTTCACGGAACTCGGCATCGCATTGTCCAAGTACCATCCCGAGAAGCTTATGGAGCACCTCAAGCTCTTCTGGAGCCGCGTCAACATGCCCAAGTTGATTCGCGCGTGCGAGGAGGCTAACCTCTGGCCCGAGTTGGTCTTCTGCTACTACCACTACGACGAGTTCGACAACGCCGCTCTCGCCGTCATCGATCACCCCGAGAACTCTTGGGAGCACCAGCAGTTCAAGGAGATCGTCGTCAAGGTTGCCAACCTTGAAATCTACTACCGCGCCATCCGATTTTACCTCGAGCAACACCCCTCGCTCCTCACCGACCTCCTCCAGTCCCTCACGGCGCGCATCGACGTCAACCGAGTCGTCAAGATGTTCCAGAAGAACGACGACTTGCCTCTGATCAAGCCTTTCCTGCTCAACGTGCAGTCTCAGAACAAGCGTACCGTCAACGACGCCATCAACGACTTGCTCATCGAGGAGGAGGACTACAAGACGCTTCGCGACTCTGTTGAGAACTACGACAACTATGATGCCGTGGCCCTCGCCTCGCGACTCGAGAAGCACGATCTCATCTTCTTCCGCCAGATTGCAGCTAACATCTACCGCAAGAATAAGCGATGGGAGAAATCGATCACGCTGTCCAAGCAGGACAAGCTTTTCAAGGATGCCATCGAGACGGCGGCCATTTCCGCAAAGGCCGAAGTTGTCGAGGAGTTGATCCGATACGTAAGTGTGATCTGTGCCTTGAAAAGAAGCAAAGATTCGCGACTAACCTTTCTGCGCTTTTCTAGTTTGTTGATATCGGTAGCCGAGAATGCTATGTCGGCATGCTCTATGCCTGCTACGATCTCCTGCGACCGGACCTCATCCTCGAGCTCTCTTGGCGCAACGGCCTCAATGACTTCACCATGCCATACATGATCAACATGCTTAGCCAGCAAACCAAGGAGCTCTCTCTTCTCAAGGCCGACAATGAAGCGCGAAAGGTCAAAGAGAAGGAGCAGGAGAAGGACGAGAGCAACGCCCCCATCCTCGGCACCGGTCGACTCATGATCACGGCCGGCCCCACTGGAGCCATGGGACAACCCTCGGCGTCCCCAGTACCTTTCCAGACCAACGGGTTTGCGCCGCAACCAACTGGTTTCGGGTACTAGGGGATTGTGCCGCCAGGGTGGGGCGTAGCCTCTGCGTTATCCCGTTATCCAATGTACCAATATTATCTTTACCCCCGTCCTCGACAAGTGACGCCGCCAACAATCCATCCTGTCAACTACGCACAGCCACCTGTCTCTTTCCAAGGAACAGGAGCGTGCCATTGTCCGGCGGGTTAGCAGAGAATGGGACACAGCATGGAGCATAGTGGTTTCTCTTTTTTTATTGTTAAGTGTATTTTTTTTTTCTCATGAGGTACATGGAGGGTTGTAAAAAATGAATTGCAAAAGAATGGGGGATATCTCAGGATGCGCAACCCAGACATACGCAAGGGATGGTAAAGAGGTCTTACTTATTTCCTTATTTTTCCAAACATGTTCTTGTGAACCTTGTTATTCCTGTTTGATTCTCTCTTGAGAAAGAGGAGGATGGAGCAGGACTTGGCTCTTTTCTGTGCTGTGCATTTGTTTATTGCTTCTTCCCTCCCTTGATGTAATATGATGTGCCCTTAGTTCCTTCAATATCTATTTTTTACCCCCTTAACTACATAATATGTTCTTTGTTTGTAAGGCCGACTGATGGAAGGTTTCTTCAGAAATTTAAATAGTTTTAAAACCCCCCCGGAGAGGTTTAAGAATTATGAAAGCCTAAAGATGTCTTCGGAGGGGATGACTAGGAACACCCATTGAGAATGTCACGCCAAATGAAGGATCAGTCAAGGATTAAAATCATCCAAAGAGATGGCATTCGATTCGCCGAAGACGCAACCGGGATGAAGGATTCACGTTCAACCCGGTTTGCAATATATCCCGATATTGCGCGGGACAGCGTCCCCAATATATAATACCCACACCCCCGCATCACCCTTACGTTTGCCGACGGAGCATGTCTCTCATTTCACCGACTCTAGCAATGATGATCTCTGCCGTCTTGTTCGGCCTCTTGGGCTTCGGAGCTGGCGTAGCCGGTGCTGGATGTCTCCCAGCGCCAGACGACATACTGCTAGAAGAGCCGCTCGACTACAATAGGCTGCCAGATCCTTTTGTAACGCTGGACGGTGAACGAGTGACGGATAGGTCTCAGTGGGAATGCCGCCGCGAGGAACTCAAAGAGGTCTTTCAACGGCTTCAATACGGAACGATCCCCGGGCCGCCAGAGGCGCTCTCGGCCTCGATGAATGGAAGCAAACTGGCCATACAGATCCACGATAACGATGCCGAAGCCTCGTTTACCGTCAACGTTACACTTCCTCCGACCGGATCGCCACCTCATCCGGCCATCATCATTTTCGGGGGCGCGTCGATACCCATCCCCGAGGACGTTGCAACCATTCTCTACAATAACGACGATATGGGGATGAAGGGAGAGGTCGACGCCCCAACGCATCACGGCAAGTTCTACGACGTATACGGCAAGGACTTCAACACCGGACTACAGGCGTCCTGGGCATGGGGCGTGTCACGAATCATCGACGCCCTGGAACTCTTCCCGGAGGTGGGCATAGACCCTAATCGCATAGCCGTTACGGGTTGTTCCCGAAACGCCGGGGGTGCTCTAGTTGCCGGGGCGTTCGACGACCGCATCGCACTGACCATTGTCCAGGAAGCCGGCGTCGGAGGGGACGTATGCTGGCGGGTCATGGACCAGGATCCTAATTACCGGGCCCCTTGTGACTTGAACTGTCAAGAGCAGGATTATAACCTCGGCCGAGACTTTCGCCGATTCAGATACGACCCGAGTCTTCTCCCCATGGACCAGCACGAACTCATCGCCTTGGTTGCTCCGAGGGGGCTGTTAAGCTTGCTCAACGACGTCGACTGGCTGCGTCCCGCGGCTGCGGTCCCCTGCTTAGAGGCCGCTCAAACTGTCTGGGAGGCCATGGGCGTCGAAGACCACATTGCCTTCTCTACCGTCGTCAACAATCATTGCAATTTTCGTTCGAGCCAACAAGACCTACTAGAGGCCTTCATCGCAAAGTTTCTTTTCGGCGATGAAGGGGTTAGTGTGAGGGTGGACGTCGAGGGGGATCTGACAGGCTCCATCAGGTCTAACGCGGACTGGTATTCGTATTGGGACGATGTACCCGATTTGAGTTGATGTAGTTAGCACTTTTTTTTTTCTTTCCTTTTTTTTAGGAACTCTTCAATTTGGATTTGCTAAATCCTTGGTGGTGGGACTTGGGCACTCTGTGTACTTAACAAGCTCTACTATACATGGTCCCAAGGTGCTCAGAGTGGCGGAGACAGCCCGAGGGGGAGTCTGGCCAGACCTACTCAGCAGCCAAGTTGGCAAAGACCTACCAGTGGCAAAGACGAGATCTAGCAGGAGATTGTGGAAGACGGGACCATCTTGCTATACCTTAGCATTCAGGACATCATAGGTAAAGAGAACCACAGCATTGCCAGATTTCTCTCTCTGTACAAGGGGCTGCTGTTTGGAACTCGTCTGTGACTTCCTAGAGAACCTACTAGATATCGAAAAGGGGCTAAACCATATTATGTCCTATGCAAGCAGAGACTTTAGCCTAGGAAGCGCCCTCTACCTGACGATGTAGAAATGGGTTACCATCCGCCACGCCCAAGGGATTCAGCATTCCATGAGGGCAGCTGACTTAAAGCCACTAGTAGCTTTACAACTACTTATTCCAAACATATAGCTTAAGAAGTAATACATCAATCACCGCTCCCCGTGATTCTTGGAGATCCACGTGAAGGTAGAGAGGTGGCATACTCCAACCCAGCAGTCGAGCTCGCGAATTCACCCCGTTTCCTCGTATATTCTCCTCCGTGAACTGGAGCAGGCTTCCCTAGCATCTCTTGATTAGTGCCATATTTGGCGGGTCGGCCGGCAACGATTTGGGCTGTGTGCCTCCCCTGGACCAATAATAACCTTGATTCGAAAGCTGAAAAGGGGATCGAGGGGAAGAGGGGGGGAAAGG
>SJVG01000138.1:0-58184 GCA_034774675.1 Scedosporium minutisporum
AATTAGTATAGCTCTAACTATAGTATTATATAGTAATAATAATAATTGTTAGTTTTAGTTTATTAGTTATATCTTGGCCAGCTCAAGCCTAGAATCAAATCTTTTCTTGACTTTAAGACGTAGAACTAGAAATAGCGTGCTAGGATATGGTAACGGTTGATGACTGATGTTGACTGAAAAAGGTTCCCCCTTCAAGTGCCTCGATCACCTCGGCATGTCGACAAGACCCGATCCTCTCATACCAATCTCCTTCAACCTCCAGCCTCCTTAACACTATCGAGAAAGTGTGAATCCGTGCACTACTCTCTGTCGCTCCCAGCCGTAGTAAGTATACATTCTGGGTGGATCCAGGGCAGTGTCTAGGTATCTGGGTATAGTCAGGCAGGAACCTGGGCAGCGCCTCATTATTCACCCTTAAGACATACTCGTCGTTGGTGAACTCAAGCCGCGCAATTGCCAACAAACCAGATATCACGATGACGCCAGACTCCAACTCGCTAGCCATATCCCCTATGCCGCTTTTGGTCTTTGGCGTGATCTTGACCTTCTGCACATCCGCCGTGTCCTCTTACAGGGTCAGGGGCGGGCGCCAGTACGCGACGGGACTATTCACAGCTGCCCATGACCACGATGGGGCACGCCACTCAGACGGCATAGCTAACCGGCACGACTTTTCCACCTCCCATTGTAGATCCTTAATCAATGTCTCTTTCCACAGCCCGGCGACTTATTGAAAACCGAATCTGTCATGCCAATATTTGGCCAGCCCTGCTAATGCGGGGAAATAGTCGCGCCCGAATGACAGAGACAGCGTAGAGTAGTTCACCACTAAGTCCTGCCGTCCTGCATCGAACGGAGTCCCGACACTCCGATTTGCCTCTCGCTGCATCCATTTAGCCCCACGCAGCCGAATTCCTCGGTTCACAACGCCATCACCACATTGTCCCCACATCTCGGCTGAGCATTCCCAAATGAGCTTATGGGGCCCAAAGTGGAGGAATATTTTAGATAACAAACGCTCTTGATATACCCACGCACGATTCAGGAGGGGGAAGTCTGCGACATGGTTCTCGGGGACAAAATATGTCAGGGGTGAATGGTTAGGAACTCTTCGAACGTAGACTTCGTGCGTGCCAATTGTGTTTAATTTATATCCCTGGTAATCCTCATGGACATTGGCAAAGAGCCCATCACTCCCTTGGGCGGCACGCGTGGCAGCGATGGTGATGAAGCCGTTTTCGTAGATGAGATCCATTTGGCTCGCTTCGGCGAGCCAATCATCATCGTCGTCTTGGATAATGGCAACGAATCTATCCAGATGTACCGTATTCCAAACTGACGAGTAATTGAGATGGCCTCCTGGAAGGTTTGCGATAGTTCAGTGACGTTGATTGCAGCTAGGTTCTGTGCCAATGTCGCCTTCGTTGTTCGAAACATCTTGGTTTTACCCCAACAGTGGCTTAGGCAAGCGTATCGGTCCACCGCCCTGTGATGCTCTGTGAGGCGGATAATTCCCTGACCGTCCGCGTCATCTAGAGGGTCGATATCTGGTAGGCGAGTCGGTATAAAAGTAGATCCGGCCATCCGTCTGCAATCGGGGTGATTCAACTCGCATTTAGCAAGGCAGTTGATGGCCCAAGCAGGTGACGAAGGGCATGGAGTACGCGTAGGGAGGCGAGTAACATTGAATGCTTGTAGAGACATCTGGTTGTCTACAGGGATGCATTAGAAATTCCAGTCTGGCTTTACGGCTATTTTAGGATTGCGGACGCTTCAAAGGTCAGGCCTTGTGTGGAAAAGAACTCAAATTCCTGGCGACTGGCGCTCCCAAATTTGGACGGGCCTGACGGGATGTCGATCTCGATCTGTAAACCTAGGATCGTAGTACTAGGGAGGTCTGACTCCTACGTACTCCTCCCGCGATGTATGAGGCCTATTGTGATGGCCTGGGTCGGTGGTATTTCCTTGAAGAAGTGGTGGAAGGATGTATATGGAAAAGTACAACCCCTGCAGGTGTCCACACGAGATAGGTCCTGGAAGTTCGTGTGTATACGGCGGATCTCTAAGCCCTTGTTTATTTCTATCCAGCTTCTTCGTTGGCAGTGCGCAAGATCAGGGTTGAAGTCCTTGCAGATATTGCATCTAACCCTCGCACTTTCGACTGCGCGCTCGTCCACCATTTTTGGGGGGTTGTAGGGAGACGCTAGTTTCTGTGGGTTGAATGGTAATGTCCGAGTTCTCAAATAGGTGAAAAGAGGGGAAATCAAGCCCTTTTGTGTGATATTATGCGTCGGGCTGAGGTCGCCTTCAAATCACGCCTCCCTGATCTCTTAACTGGCTGCGACGTGGACACTAAGCAGTAAAGTGCGGCAGAGTAACTAGCCAGTAACATTGAGGTGTCACATAATAACGGTGAGGCTTCGAAATGGGTAATTTTCCATGATTTTTAAATTGGTGCACTGCTTCATGCCCATCACGAGAAGAGCCAGCAACCCTCTTGACGGCATAAACGCATCCCGGTGCAAGGTATTTCACAGAGTGGAGTTGCTGGGAGGAGGGTAATAATTCAAAAAGACCTGCCGTTTTGGTCGAGAAGGAACAGCACCAGCCCTCATCTCCATCTTGCATCAACACCTGGAGAATCTAGAAATCCGGACCAGGCGGCCCGGATGCCTCTACCCTTTGGAAGTGTGACAGATTGTTCCACAGGAACAAGCCCTTGGGGATTTTAGGAAAGTCATCGATGACCTGATTCTCTGAGATTGGCATCACACAACCAGAATGACGTGCGAGGAGCAGTGGGACAAAGGAGCGGTGAAAGAAAAGAAAAAAAAAAAAAGTAATAATACTAGACTCTTAGTTTCAAAATCGGTTTAGGGATGTTAGAAATTGATATACGTTGGCTATATAGCTAGCCGTTCTTCGGTGTGTCTCCGATTTTAGTCATACTCGTAGCACAAGTCGCTGATATCCATGACTTTAGCAATAGTCCTATCCTCGACGATGCCATACATCGCCAACAGGTGGTCCAAAGTAGTGTTATTCCCTGGATCACCGATGACCTGTGGTTCACTGACAGTAACATAAATTAGCTTCTTGTTCTCGAACGCCCCCTCCACTGGCTTGAGGCAGTTGAACTTACGGGACATCATCAGGGCGAATCATGCCCATGAAAGCACCTCCGCCGCCGCCGCCGAATGGCGGAGCTGGTGCCCCTTCCGGATCTTCTTCTGACGGGGTTTCGGGATCCTCAGGGTTAGGAGTCTCTCCACCAGGACCTCCAGGGAAACCAGGGAAATCTCCAGGGAAATCTCCGGGGAATCCGGGGAAATCTCCCCCAGGGAACCCTCCTCCGGGGAACCCCCCTCCCGGGAATCCTCCACCAAGTCCACCACGATTGTTTCCTCCAATTGCACTCAAGCGAGTTTCGGGATCTTGTTCCTGCCACTTGGCCCACAGCCTATCCAACCACGTGTGATGAAGCATGAAGAGCGGGTCCCCGGGGCTGGAGATTGGGTTCAACATCTATCGTTATCCCGTGTCAGCAGAAACCTAGACCCTCCTTTTCTTCCCCGTAACTCAGCTACGGGGTAACCGTTGATCCATTTTGCACCAGATTCGGAAGTGATGAACATACCTGGGCACCGACGCCTCCATGACCTGCTCCATGAGGGCCCCCTTCAATGCATGGCCAGAAGTCCATGAAGTCAGTCATGTTCATGCACCGCTCGAGAACACTCTCTTGTGCAGAGACACTCGCACGATCGCTTATCTGACGCTGGATGCAATGATCGCTGATTTCGTAACCCGGGCCGAGAGGGTTGGTATAGTTCGCGAACGGCCCGTCCTGGATGCACAGGGAGTCACCAACGCCATTGCCTCCAAAGCCCAGCTCGCGGTCGAAGAGTATAGATTTCGAGAATGCGCCAGCGTCAAGCTCCTCCGCCCAGTATCTTTTTATTCCTGTTAATTTCGATACCCTGAAGACCACATATACGAAAAGGGACTCACGGCTGGCCGCCCTGGTAGCCGCATTCTGCTTCGAGGGCATACTCGTGGGCATACACAAAGAGGCGGTGAAACGGAAGAAATTGGCCCTGTCAGCCGTATTCGGGCCAAATTTAGCAAAATCGTGGAACGCAAGACGGCGGAAACATGGAATGTGAGCCTGGCTTCCATACAACGAAGTGAGCGATTTCGGCCTGGAGGACATGGATGGCTTGGAAATCGTCAAACTTTGTCCTGCTTCCACAGAGGTCGCTCGTGGAGGGTGTGTTCATCAAGCAGAGCTCGGCTTCGATGTAGGTCTGCTTCTCGTCGTCGGAGAGTGAGTGCCTGAGGAAACAAGATATCATGAGTCTACGTTGATCGATGTATTAAAATCATCTTCCCGTTTATGTTAGGCTCTTACCAAGAGCGACGTTTCTTAGTGGATGTACAGGTACCGGTCTCCTGTCTTTCCTGGATGGCCGGTGCCCCAAGGGCAGTGCCGGTCACCAAGAAGCCCACGACCAGGTTACGTAGTGATGGAGCCATAGCTCGTGAAATTGTCTAGTGAATTTGTAAATCTGGGAGGATCGTGACTGAGTTGTCGGATCCATCTCGATTTGATATCGCGCCTGCGCCGGATATATACCGCCGCAGTTTGGTAGAGAAAATACACCATGTACTATTAATAGTGGTTATTATCCTTCTCGATGAGTAACGCGTAATTACCAAGCGTGCGATTCGTCGGGCAGTATTAGCAGACATCGATGAGTATCGTGGGCCACGTCATTTTAATCAGTATATTCAGCAAGGAGAATGCGCATTTCATGTTTATTCTTCCATACAGAGAGACGAACTGTTCCGCGACGGCCACGCGGCTTAATATGGATAGTGGTTAGAGGGAATAGTCGGGGTATTATTATGTTATCCCCGGTATGTATCAGTTTTTCACAAACTGAAGAAGAACTGGGAAACAAAAACGAATCGAATCAATCGTTCTCGAGTCTAACGAAGATTGCATTCGGTCGTTAGCGACGGAAACACTTTAAATTACCCGCAAATCCTTTATTCAACATCACCAGGATCTCTCCTCCTTCTCCCGCAGTTCCACCCTGTATTCGTTGTCGTTGATACTTTGAAAGATCGGTAGATTTTTCGGCAAATGCAAATATCAACCTCTTAGAAACTCCACGATCAACTGCGTACCGGTGACAGGTGCTCCTTACAGGCCTTGGAAAACAGGGGAATTTCTCACTCTTCAGTCTAAATGGCCATTTGACTTCGTCAACTGTTGGGTGGTTGGTCGAGCGAGTGAGAGAATGTACCCCGATCTTGGCGCCCACGCGTCCTTTCCCGCCTTGCCGGTTAATGTGCAAATCTGAAATCGAGCCTCCTGTTCCCCTTGTCAGCTGTCATCATGAATTAGTGGCGCTGCTGTTCGTGAGACATGAAATGCCATTTCTTGTCTTGAGTCCTGTTTCGCGGGA
The DNA here is from genome assembly GCA_034774675.1 of Scedosporium minutisporum. Classification (NCBI taxonomy): domain Eukaryota; kingdom Fungi; phylum Ascomycota; class Sordariomycetes; order Microascales; family Microascaceae; genus Scedosporium; species Scedosporium minutisporum. The sequence continues at coordinate 5,475 of SJVG01000138.1, forward strand.
CTAGTACGCCTTAATGAGGATATTAGTTTCATTGTCCGTCGAGACGGTAGCCACCAGGTTACGGTTACGAGACTCGTAGAGAGGCACGTCCTCCGCGTAGTACATATTCGACGATATGATGCCGCCTGCGTGACACGTCATACTATATACAGCTGCCGAGACAGTCCGGGAGGGGACAGTGTTGATAATTCGTGAATTCCAACTCCCAGCCGAGTTGGGTCTGGTGAGTTATAAAAGGAACATACAGGGGCACGGTGGAATTCTGGGGAGGATCGATATGTATATCTTACCCGGATAGGCCGCAGGAGAAGTCAGCACGCCCCAGGCTGCCTAGCGCTTAATGTCCGAAATGTTCATGTCATTCATGTCTTGATAGACCAGGAAAAAAGAGTAACTAAGCTTCAGCGAACATGGCTAAATATATAATACCCCCGGATGATGATGATTTCGGCTATGTAAGGGAGGGCCATCATGGAGGAAGAACACGACAGGTTTGTTTGGAAACCGTCGAGCCCAATTCCATGGAGGATGAGAGTAAGTATCGACTGAGCAGGGCGGAAAGAATGCTCTACGACAATCCAACAGCAAAAAGTGGCTAAAGAGCCAACTCCTTTAAGCTCTGCCGGACAAGTCTGGGACTGATAGGTTGTCGGTTATGCAAGCCACCCTCTGTTCGGATCATCATGGATGACGCGGTCAGTCATGGTCGTTCCCTTTCTGATTGTATTGTTCTCAATTAGCGAATACCCAAGGTCGATAGGCGCCAAGCTTGGACATTACTTCTCATCAAATCACCTCTTATTTCCTCGAAATCCATGGGAGGTTTGGATCGGGGAGGGCCACATAAGTGCTAAGACCAAAATATCGATGCAAAGGCCCACAGTTCCTAGGTTCAAGTTAGGCTCATGAGCACCTAGTCAACTAATCACCCGAAACCCGCAAACCTCGAGAAGAAGTGGCCATCTCTAGCCAGTGTGTCCTTGGACACCCCCAACATGTAGAATACCAGCGGCATGGAGCCCGACAATGATGCATACAATAGACAGAGCGGTCTAGAAAAAGCCAAGCCTAATCTAAAGTTTACAGGCGGGTACATCACATCTACATAATGCTATTTCTTTGCTCCTCGACTGTGAATCTTAACTCACTGCGTGATATGACTGATCCGTAGGATACTTGCGTTTTTGTAATCGTGTTATCAAAGCCCTGGGCCTGCCAAGGATGAGCACTGCCCGACAGCTCACTTGAGACCTAGAGCACCCCAACTTCGCCGTGTTCCTAGAATGTCATCAAAGTGTTGACAATAACCTCGGATTCCACTGGACCGCAGAATCTTAGAAGAAGCATCACACACGGAAACGCAGTTATCGGATTCAAACAAAGATTGACACAATAAGCACACTAAGGACTAAATAGATATAACATAATAGACACCCATCAGCTAGGCGGTACTCAGGCGTACAAATCCTTGTGGGCCTCCTTAATCATGTCCGCACCCTTTTCGCCGACAGCGTAAACTGAGTTCTGGATACGGCAATCCGGAATGATGGGAATGACAGAAGCATCAATAACGCGCAAGTTCTTGACACCGTGGACCTTGAGTTTGGGATCGACGACACCCTGGCCAATGTTCTTGGAGAGGCGGCAAGTACCAGTAGGATGGAACGCCGTCTGGCAACGGTCTAGGACGGCGCGTTCCATTTGCTTGTCGTCGTCGAGAGGCATGCCCCATGGATATTCGGCAACGACGATATCCTTGAAACCCTCGCCCTTAGTCAAGACATCGTAGCTGAACCGAATGCCCTCGCGCATGCCGACGATGTCAAGGTCATCGGCGAAGAAGTTCAGGTTGATGGCGGGCTGGACAAGGGGGTCGTTACTCTGGAGCGTCACCTCACCTGGGCCAGAAACAGGGCGGACGAGGTCCACGACGACAGTGATATGGTTGCCCTTCTTGGGGGTGGGGAAGTGCCACTGGAAGGCAGAACCGAACATACAGACAAAGTCGAGCTCGAAATGGGGCTGGCCCTGGGGAGAGAAGGGATCCTTGCCACCATTAGCGGCCTTCCTCTCTCTGTAGACAGGATCCTTCTCAAAGTAGTCGTCAATTCGAGGGAAGCCAACGAGCTCAAGGAGACCAGAGGCCTTGGGGCCGGTCTTGTTCTTTTTGTACATCTCAGCTGCGACGCTAAACTTTGAGCCCTGGCGGAGAAGGTGGTCGTCGGCACCGTAGCCATCCTTGACCTGGAGGACGAACGGGACACCCGGGTGGTCAATCAAGTTTTGGCCAACGTGGTTAGACTCGACCAGAGTCCTGATCCCGTATCGTTCAAGCTGGTCCCTGGGGCCGATACCCGAGAGCATAAGCAGCTTAGGGCTCTCGAAGACACCCTCCGAGACAATGACCTCTCGGGTAGCGTAGAAGCTCTGCTCGCCACCGTTGGGTCCAATAACGACAACCCCCTTGGCGGTGTGGCCAGCGTCGATGATGACGTTCTTGGCATGGGTGTAAGCCAGGATGGTGACATTGGGCTTGTTCTTAACGAAGAGGTACGATCCGGACCGCTGTCCCTTGTAGATTGTGTCAAGGCAGTGGGTGAGACCAATCATTTCCCCATCGTAAATGTTCTCCTGAATCTTGTGGCCGCGGGAGACCCAGGCCTTGGAGACGCGGTCACGGAAGTCAGCGAACTCGTCAAGGAGCTCGGCGTGGGAGACTGGCAGGGGTCCACCCTTGCCCACTTTCTGCAGATCCTTAGAGTACAAGCCAAGGTCGTCATGGTATGTGGCGCTCTTGCGGAGGTAGTGAACAAGGGGGTCCCAGGTCCACTCCTGACCGCCGAATTCGGCCCACCTGTTAAAGGTGGGCTTGCAGCCGGGGACCCAGGTGAAGTAGTTCAAGGAAGAGCTACCACCCAGGACCTTGCCGCGGGTGTTTGGCTTTTCTATCCTCTCATAATCGTCACGACGGACCAGAGTGGTCTTGTAGGCCCAATCGTAGTCGGAGCCGCGAAGTTCCATGGCAGAGGAAGGGGTAGTGATGAGCTCTTCATTCTCAGGGTCACCGCGGCCAGCTTCGATGACGAGGATGCTGACGTTGGGGTTCTCGGCGAGACGGCCAGCAACGACGTTGCCAGCGGTGCCTCCGCCGACGATAATGAAGTCAAAATGGGCTCCGTCTTTGGGGGCAGGCATGATGTAATAGGTGAATGGTGGCGGTGGTTGAGTGTTTGGAGTGATTGTCTCTTTGATTGATAAGTTCCAATGAGAGCTTGCTCCTGAAAAGTAGTCTCAAGAAGAGGAATGATCTTCAGTTTATATATTGAATTGTCCTACCTTGTCCCTCTACGCCTCCCACGTCTTCTACATAGACATCTTCTACGTTCATCTCTGGCAATCCTTTCCTTCGACATCTCTCGGCATAAGCGATGGCAATGGATCCCCGCCCCGGGGCACGATATATCGTCATCAATCCCATTAAGCTTAGATCTTGAGGCCCAGGGTGACCATAGACTTTTGCACTAATATCACACCTTTCCGTCTTATTTCTTGTCACTTCTTCGCTCTTCGTTGTTCATCCTTGCTCAATTCAATACGCTTCGGACTGACGATCCCAGAACTCCGTCGAAACTGTGGCTTCACCTCCCTGTCCGAGCTTTCCGAGGACCCGTACGGTGAAGAATCAATTGGTCTTTCAACGTCGCGGTAATTTTTTCTTTTTGTGGAAGCTCGAAACTTAGTTGCCGAGCTCCGCCTCGTAGGGTTCGTCTAGCTCATGCTTGATGCATTTTGTGGCTCTCAGCTCTGTCACTCCGCGTCTCCCACGTATGCTGAGAAGCTGTCCATAGAAAAATGATATACACAATTGTATCATCGACGATCCCGGTTGGGCGTCTCCGCATCTTGTGCCCCCTTTTTTCTGCGGGGCTCCGAGTTTTTTAACTTTTCGGGGAAGTTTCGTCAACTTTATCTCATTAGAAACTTTCCGACCGCCGCCGATCGGTTTCTTATTGTGACAACGCCCGACCACCGAACTGCGGCTCGTTGAAGGGGCACTCCGGAGAGGAAAGCCAATTCATGATACCTTTCTGATCATGTCAAACCTCGACGATGTGATCTGATGAAATTATAAGTATGGCTAATAATCGAATTGGCAAATCACAAACTCCTCGATTCTGATTGCCAAGACTTGGGAGCTTCAGCAACATAAATAACTTTGGCTAGGACACCACCATTCCTTCACAAAGATTCAACACTATCCATATCCATCGATTAAACATCGATTGATCTGCCTTGTCCTTGTTATCTTCATTCTGGACCCTCTCTATCACCATGCCTCGAGTTTATACCCTTGCTGAAGGTATGCAGCCCACCTCGAGATAGAAAGGCGAAAGCCGAGCTCAGCGATTTGCTAGGCGGCTAGGTTCTACGGAGCGCTTTCTAACACATAGAGGACAGGTTGCCCCCAGCGCAACAATACCGACACGGTCCAGTTGCGGGAGGAACATAACAAGCCGGGAGGCCTCGTCTTGCTGCAGAGCACTCAGCTCATTGAGACCCTTGCCCACTTTGCTCGAGAGCGAATCCCCGAGCGGTGCGTCTGAAATCAGCGCTTTCATCTCCTCAATCTCCTCTTGTCTCTGGCCTTGACTAACGCATTATAACTCCTTGACTCATAGAGTCGTTCATGCTAAAGCTGCGGGGTAAGCAAACGCCGGTCCTCTTTTCCTTCGTACGGGTTGGTTTGGACCACTTGCCTAATTTTTTTATAGTGCATATGGCGAGTTCGTGGTGACGAAGGACTGCAGCGACATTGCTTCTGCCAGCTTCTTGAAAGAAGTGGGTAAGAAGACGAAGTGCATGGTTCGGATCTCTACTGTCGGTCCCGAGCGTGGCTCCGCAGATACGATCCGCGATGTCCATGGCTGGGCCATGAAGCTGTACACTGACGAGGGCAATCTCGATTGGGTGTTTAACAACACCGTAAGATCATACTCTGCCCCTTACCACCATTCCTTTGCACCGCTAGTGTATTATCAATGATCATGAGCGTGGTGGCGACTGACTGCCCTGTTAGCCCGTCTTCTTCATCCGGGACCCCGTCAAGTTCCCCTCCTTGAACCGCTCTCATAAGAGACATCCCGCCACAAACAGGCCCGACGATGACATGGTGAGTACAGGAATCATCCACAACGTCTTCTCAACATGGCTGTCTGCTAACGCTCTCGATAGTTCTGGGAGTGAGTCTCGTGTAGATACCAGCTGAATAATTCATCGCAATGTGTCACTGACGATAAACCTAAAGCTTCCACGTCGGCAACCCGGAGAGCATCCATCAGCTCATGCACCTGTTCAGCGACCGCGGTGTCCCCGCATCCCTCCGCCACATGCATGCCTTCAGCGGACACACGTACAAGCTGACCAAGGAGGACGGCTCGTTCAAGTATATCAAGGTCCACATCAAGACTCAGTTGGGCAACAAGACATTTGACGCTGCAACTGCGAAGAAGGTCGCCGGTGAGAATCCGGACCACCTTGTTCAAGATCTCTATGATGCCATCGAGAGGGGAGACTTCCCCAAGTGGACCATATCCTTCCAGGTCATGGATCCAAAGGACGCTGAGAATTACAGGTGGAACATCTTCGACATGACCAAGGTCTGGCCGCATAAGGATTACCCACTCCGTGAAGTGGGCGTTCTCACGCTTAACGAAAATGTAAGCAGCGACAGAATAGCTAAGACTTCGCAGATACTAAGAAGCAAATAGCCGAAGAACTACTTCGTAGACATCGAGCAGGCGGCCTTTTCGCCCTCAAACATTGTCCCCGGCTGGGCGCCGTCCGCTGATCCCAGTACGTGCCCCGCGATTTTCTCTCAGACACGCTGTCTGTGGAGTTACGCTGATTATGCTGTAGTGCTGCAAGCTCGCATGTTCGCGTATCCCGACGCTGCTCGGTATCGTCTGGGCACAAACTACCAGATGCTCCCCACCAACCGAGCAAAGTGCCCCATCTACTGCCCTTATCAACGAGACGGCTTCATGAATTTTGGCGACAACTATGGCGAGGATCCCAACTATGTTGGGTCCATGCTTTGCCCCGTCGAGTTTGCCACTGGCAAGAACGGGCCCGTGTCGACCACGACCCATGAACATGAGAAATGGGTCGGCGAAGTGGTCAGCTACAGCAGCAAGTTCGAAAATGACGACTTCACGCAGGCCAAGATGCTGTGGGATGTACTTCTTCGGGAGCCGGGTCAGGATAAGCGCTTCATTGATAACGTCGCCAGTTCAGTGGCTGGTGTCCACTCGAAGGAACTGCGCCAGAAAGTTTACGGTATGTAATGTTTAAAGTCGGTTAAGGTTGGGAAAATGAACTAACATGCCATCTACAGATCTATTTAATGACGTTGAACCGACGCTAGGTGAGCGCGTTCAGGAGGCCACCGCGCAAAAGGTTGCCTAAGTGTCCGGAGGTTGCCGCTTTCAATGGCATATTTGAGTTGTGGTGGAAAGTTTTCTTTGCTTTTATGATGACAGGGTTTTCAGAGGGCCCCGCCACGATCTCACCATCGTTTGATAGGACAGTTAACATTCTTTAATCACTATCTATATCCCCCATAAGAAAGCCTTAGATGGGCGGAAATCTCTAAGTTGTAGATGGTGAACACACCCTCACAGCAACGTTCGGATGTTCCCCAGACTCCTCTAATTGATCTTGGATGTGCAGAGCGAGATATCTGCACTCATACAATCAAGGAGCTGCACGTGGCTTAGTAATTTCGGGCCAAGTCGACGTCCCCTAGTAGGAACGTCATTGTAGCCCTCGTTGACGAGGAAGAGAAACTAAAACCTCAAGAGTATTTAGTAACTTTCACCTCCGATCGACGGCGGGGCATACCCAGCCCCTGGGGCATTATTGCCAAGCCCGTGCTCCCCCGGATATGCCAGCCTGTAGGTGGGGAGGGGCTTGCTACATTCGGTGCGGATGGCGCAAGATGATGCGATATCAACATTCCTCTCCGGGCGTGGGGAATAATAAACTAACCCCGAGCCCAACCGGCCGGGAGATGGCGGAGAATTGAATTAGTAATGTTTGAATGTCGCCAGCCCACCTATGGGGGTTCTCTGGCGTTGGCTTCGCAAGGGCCCCGACACCTGGGGGGGATGTGCTATCTGCTGCAGCCAAGTCACAATGTAGAGGGTCGGACGCTTCGATAATTGGAGAGATGTGGAGGGCATCCCGTGAAATTTCGTTTAACAAGTACGAAATAGTATTACATGGTATTCAGGTGACGCCATAGCTAAAAATCGCACCTCATCGTATGGATGGTCTCTCTGTGATTGCCGTTGGTGTTGTACTTGGCTGCAAAGGGCCGAGAGAAGAATATAAGAAGGGAAATCTTCTCTAGAATCCGGACAATGATGGCCTCTCCCCACAATAGCTCACTAGTATCTATAAGCACTACTTTCACAATACATTATACTTTCTCAACCTAAGAAAGAACAACAAGCATGGCTCCTCCCGCTGCCGACGTTGACGTTGCAAGCCCTACTGAGGCCGCTCCCGTCTCGGCCACCTCCAAGCTCGAAAACTTGCCCAGCACAACCAACGGCAGCGCGTCTCGTCTGAGCGGGCCCCTCAAGTATTCGGGTAGTTTAGATTCATACGAATCCTTCGATACCACGGGTGTGATCGGCCGCGAGTTTCCAACTCTTCAGCTGAGCGAAATCCTTCATGACGACGAGAAGATCCGTGATTTGGCTATTCTCGTATCCCAGCGAGGGGTCGTCTTCTTTCGCAACCAGGATCTAACCATCGAGGACCAAAAACTTCTTGGCCAGAGGTTGGGTGAACTGACAGGGAAGCCCGAAACCTCCAAGGTAAGACAGAACCCACTAATGCTGGGAGAGGTGTGGGTCTAACTCTATGAATTTAGCTTCATCGTCATGCCCTCGCAAATAGCAAGCGTGGTATTGCTGTGGATGAAAATGGAAAACTCGACGACGAGGTTTCTGTAATCTCGTCTGAGCAGAATCGCAAGTTTTATGGGGAGCGCTACACCCACCTCTCCAAGAAATTTGCAAGCGATGGCTGGCACGCCGAGCAAGTTTGCCCCCCTCCAACCTTTTTCTTTTCTTTTTCTGTTTTTTCCGTATCAGCTTCCAAAATAGCCCAGATTTTCTAAACTTCGCGCTGCAGCATCACCTTCGAAAGGATCCCTTCCGACTACGCCATCCTGAAAATCGTCCAAACCGCCGAGGATGCTGGTGGTGACACTCTTTGGGCTTCTGGCTACGAGGCCTATGATCGCCTTTCCCCAGCCCTCCAGAAGCTTGCCGAAAGTCTCACGGCGACTCACTATCAGCCTAATTTTGTCAAAGTCAAAGACGCTTTCGGGGAAGAGCTCATCGGCGATTATCGTGGCGCTCCTGAAAATACCGGTCTTGATTTCAAAGCTGAGCAGTACGTTATTCCCTCTAGTCTTTGCTGACTTCCTTCTTTCTCTATGTTGCCAAGTCTGATCTCCGTGACAGTCCCGTGATTCGTACCAACCCCGTTACTGGCTGGAAGAGCCTGTTTGCTGCCGGTCACCAGGTAGAGGCAGGTTGGATTAATGGAGTGACTGATCGGGAAAGTGAAATCTTGAAGAATTACTGTAAGACGGCCATTTCTCCAGGTTCAGAAAAGTTGAGAGACTAACACTGAGAAACTAAGTCACGCAACTCATTGTCGAGAACCATGACCTGCAGGTTCGCTTCCGATGGAACAAGAACGACCTAGCAATCTGGGACAAGTAAGTCGTCTCCGACCATCTGTATACGGAATTGCCCTGAATGATGTCTCTAATTATCATCGGTAGCCGCTCGGTGTTCCACACAGCCACAAAGTGAGTTTGCATTCGTCGGCGATTGTTGGGAACAATGTCACTAACTGTTTTCAAGCGACTATGCTGGCAAACGACAGGGAAACAGAGTTGTTTCTCTAGGGGAGAAGCCATATTTCGACCCGACTTCGGTGTCTCGGCGGGAGGCTCTCGCGAAGTAGAAGCCAGAGTGAGTCGGACCGGAATTCCGTTTGCCCGTGGTCCAGTCTCCGGTCTAAGCTCTGCCGATGAGGAAACGAGGCTGCCATCAATTGTTTTCGAAATGTTTACTCCTGTCAGAAATAAGGCGGTCTAGTGAGTTATGAGTGAGAAGCACGGGATAGCTTGAATTTATACTCTATCCCTCTAGCATAGTCTATCAAGGGGCGTATTCAAATGAACCAGTGATATTAAGCCGCAGGTAGGGTAATGTGTAGGTGACGCCATATTACTTATCCTCACAACTCTAGACTTCTCGTCGTACATTCACCTCGAAGGGATTCCATCTACCCATTGAGAGGCTTTTCCCCTCCCGTCTACAGCAGTTTTCGTTGCTTCACTCGTTCCGACTAGCAGTTCTATGATGGGATTACTCGGGACGCAATCCAAGCGGCAGTGTTTTAGTTCATGCTGACAAGCTAGAAAATTAACCGATCCGTCCAAACCCTCGAAATCGTTCGTCAATTTTACCCACGTATCGGTTAGCGTCAAACACCTCGTGGCATAGCTTGTTGGACGGGGCCAGTCGTCCTGGGAGATTAACGATTTAGGCGAGTTGAAGTTGATTTGAATCAATGTGAAATGGATTTCTTTACAAGCAACGGAAGAAAATATTACATGCATAGACGAGCCTCTCTTGCAGGTCCCACATGCAACAGAATCATCTTCGGGTGACATCGGTAGGCGAGAGAGCAGCGATTAGAAAGGGGAATATCACATATTTGTCTGAGAAGCTTAGTCTAAATGCTTCATACTACGTTCACTAGAGTGTGCTTACATATATAAAGCATTCATAATAGATATATATAATGAATTCCGTACAACCCCACCTGGCATGGATGTATTCCGTGTCGACCCAAGTTAAGATACCTCCTCGTCTTCAATTCACTGGAATGCTGGGTGTCCATGGATGATATTATTTACAACTCCTCGGAGCGGGCCATGCTCAGAGGACCTGCCTTGACCATCATGGTCATGACTTCGTAGAGTGCATCAGCAGCGGCCATCGTAGTAAGCTCCGCATTTGTATCGTATGCGGGCGCGACCTCAACGATGTCAGCTCCGATTATATTGATGCCCTCCAGACCGCGAAGGATGGTTCGGAACTCGCGGGTGCTCCAGCCACCGGTCTCGGGAGTACCGGTCGCAGGGGCAACTAACAGCACCATTAGCTGAGGATCCATTCTTTCGGGGGATGTGCCGAGCGCAACTCACAAGCGGGGTCAATAGTGTCGATGTCAATGGATAGATAAACAGGGTTAGTGGTGCCAACTCTCTCACGAATCTTCTTGATAATACCCCCAGTTCCAATGGTATCGATCTCACGGGCCTCGACAATCTCGAAACCGCAGTATCCATCATTCTCGTAGTCGGAGGGACCCGAGAGAGTGGTGCGGATGCCGGCGTGAATGTTGGTGTCATTTTTGAGGAGGCCCTCCATGGCTGCGTGATAGAAATATGTGCCGTGATTGATGGCGGCGACATCACTGGGTTCACCACCAAAGACTTTGGGCTTCCAAGTGTCGCTGCAATCTGTTAGTTAGTCAATACAGTCTTGGGAGATGACGGATCAACCTACAGATGGCTATCGAAGTGGATGACAGTCACAGGGCCGTAGGCTTTGTTGATGCTCCGCAGCAGAGGGAGGGTGATGGTATGGTCACCACCGAGTGTGATGATACGAGGGAGAGTATGCCCAGCCCGCGAAGGGCCAGGCTGCTCAGCATTGGTGAAAGGCTTGCGCATAAGCAGGCTGTTGTGACCCTGCTCAATTTGGCGGATGGCCCAAGTGTTGTCATACCTTATCGTGGAACTCCTGATTAGCAGGTGTCCAAAAGAAGCGCGGCGGGGTTAGCATGGGTGTTGACATTACGAAGTGACTGGAATATCACCGCAGTCGAGAATTCTCAGCTCGCTGGTGAAGGGATTCGCATTGAGAGGAACATTGTAGCCACCACTGAACCCCACGTTAGCCGATCCTAGACAGGATCATTGGTGGTCAGCGCGGGATTGCGTCAGAGCCAACGTACTATAGATTCAGTCTTCTCGAACCTTGTCTGATGCCACTGGGCCCGAACCGGGCACCTGGCCTATACGATGTCCCAGTATCGAACGGCGCGCCTGAAAGTACGTGTTAATAACTTAATCCCGAATAAGTCGGCTCACGCAGTTAATTCGGCAGCATACCCAGGAATGCAATGTCAAAGCGCTCAGTGTCGCTGGACAAGCACGGAAAGTATGGGAGGCGAGCAAAAGTAGCGATGCCAGAGAAGACGGAGTCGGCCTGTCACAGGCTGTCAATTGACGCATGCTGAATCCGATTGGGATGTTCAGAAACGTACCTGAGTACCGCCGTCACCAGGGAGACTATTATACCAAAGACCCTGGAGGGGACCGGCAATCATAGGAGTCTGATCATGGCCAACATGAGCAAATGCTATGGTGGCAAGGAGGAGAAAGCTTGACGTTAGAGCGATCATGATTGTGAGTTCACGTCTCTTTGATATGCTGGAGCGATAGATCAATTGATGTAAGTCACAAGATCCGAGAGCAATGTAGAGGGAACAGAGTGCTACAAGGTCCCTTAAGAGGAAAATCTCGGAAGTAGAAAAGCCCTATACATCTCCAAAGTTCTCCCGCAAGATAAAATGTTCAAGATGAGACGGCCGCTTTCGGAATCCCGGAGTTCGCCTTGCGCATCCCTCGGGCGCCGAGACGGCACTGCCGGGTAGCCATAGACGGACCAGATCCTAGCCACTTCTGGAGAATAAGCCCAAATTCAAGTTGAGAAAGTCCAGATATCATGGCATGGCATGGAAATGAAATACTAGGCTAGGCAGTAAACATGAGTTCGATAGGAATGGGCCGGTTTCCTTGACACACTGGAAAGAGGGTGGGTGGGTCGATAGATAATGACCTCGTGGGTTCTTATCGGAAGTCGGTGGACCACTGGCGCAAGCGGGGTCGTATCCTGGCTGCAGAGAAAAAGAATTGGCGAAGTTAATTGGACAATCGACCTAGTGCGATTGACCGCTCCAAGCTGGGGTTGAGCGGGGTCTTGATTCTCGAGGAATGTCCTTGTCTGGCATTCGTCATCGTGTCATCGCCAATGGGTGCTTCGAGGGCTACGGATAGCTATCAGGCGTGTCAATGAAATCAGTGGCAGTAAGGAACGTGCAGAGACAAGCCAATTAGGTCACATCCTATTGATCTTCCTATTGAGGCAGTCCCCTCCACCAGTCACGACGGCCAATTGGCAATGAGCAGATGAAAGTTCAGAGCTACGAGTCTACGACCCTGCCACGTGAATTTTCTATCCCAGGCTCATCCATCATCTAGATAAATTTACAAAATCTGCTTCCTAGCTCTCGTTGTAACGCGTACCTGCATTCAGTAACATCCATAGTTAGGCAGTTCTCCATGGCTAAAAGAGAATCTAAATCTACCTCTAAATTTTGTAGGTCTATGACACACCCGCTCCCTTAATTGCTGCGCAATATGTAGCCTAGTGAAGCATTCCCGGCTCGTCATGATCGGTCTTGTCCATCCGCAGAAACGCCTTCTCTACCTCCTTCTCCCAGTTCCTTAGCCCTACAATAGCCCACTCAAGTATCCCTACAAGATACAGCGCGATGCACTGGCCGATCCAGAGACCCTTGAGGCCCCATCCATGAAAAGCCATATAGATCCCGAGTGGTAGGGCACCGCAGTAGTAACTGATGAGGTTGACCGCGGCTCCAATGTGCTGGAGACCCATGCCTCGGAGGCTACCGCCGCAGCTGCCATTCAGACCATCGGCAATTTGAAACAGGGCGACGTAAGGGAGGACTTCAGCAGTAAGGCGGACAACTTTCTCGTCGTCATTAAAGATTTTGGCGAAATGGTTTCGCGTAGCCATGAGTATGACGAGGACAACCACGCCGAGGAGGATGCTAAGGCCGGCGACCGAATGGGCGGCGCGTGAGGCTCCCTTGGCGTCCTTTGCGCCGAGAAGATTTCCGACTCGTACCGAGGCCGCGACTCCAAGACCGAAAGGGATGGTATTCAGAACCTGGTCGGCAGTCATGATGACGCTCTGTGCCGCGAGAGGAATAGTTCCAAGCCTTCCGGCCGCGAGAGCCACAATTTCAAAAGCCCACCACTCTGTACCGACGTGAATAACTCCCATAAAAGCAAGACGTGCAAAGATTCCCAAGTTATCGAAGGCGCTGCGGCTCCAGCCACCCCAGCACTCGGCGCCAGCGACATGGCGGGCGTAAAGGACGAGGAGACCAAATGATAGCCAGTACGAGATTCCTGTCGCGATGGGGGCACCGAGGAGCCCCATCCTGAATGTGTAGACAAGAACGTAATTCAGACCTGCACTGATAGGTGAGGTGACCAAGAGGACGTAGGTACCCGGTCTCATGATACCTATTTCCGGCCATTAATATTAGACATGAGTTAAAACTAAGATCAGCGCTTTCCATTCTGTTGCTTACCCTGCGCTTGGAGAAATTTCTTCATTGCTTCGAAGTAGACATATCCAAGTCCCCCTGGGATTAGAAATGTCAGGAAGCGGGCGCTATCGCGAGACAGTTCTGGATCCTGTCCCAAGAATATGAAAACTGGCTCCGACAATGCCCATAAAATAGTAATTGGGACATAGAAGAGTCCTAGTACGATGAACGCTCTTTGAAGCAGTATCCCTAGGTCATGCTTATTAGACCCGCTGGTAAACGCTGATGACGCGAGGGTATCAAGGGCGGTCGTTCCTCCGAGGCCAATCAACCATGCCGTGCACATGGCAAACATGTACGAGAATGCGGCAGTAGCGAGGCTTTCCGGCGAGGAGCGGCCGACGATCAAGACTGATATTGTCTGAAGGCTGTTCTGGAGGGTGTAAGCGAGGACCACAGGGATGGATCCTTTGAGTAGGAGGATGACCTCGTCGATGATCAGCTTCCTCGACGGTTGACTTTCGTCTGGTACCACAATCTCTGCATTTTCATCCTGGTTGTAGATGCTACCGCAACGACGGTCGGAGAGGAGAGACGTGTATTCATTTGCGTGAGTGGCTTCGCCGCCACTAGCAATGGTCATCGTAATAATAGGTCGAGGAGTGTTGCCAATTTGCAGTAAAATCCCAATGATGAATATGTCGTTAGGATGTTGAACGGCTCCAAGACGAGCCTTCGTAGAAACAAATAAAAAGGTTGCAAGAGAATATCCTAGATAATATGGAACAGGGACAAGTTGGCAACGGATGGAGTAAATGTAAAAATCGGCCGTTTGGTGGGCTTGACTGTTCGGCAAGGCCTCGTAGGCTGCAGTTTGATACTGATACGAATAAAACTCAGGGTCATACTCACCAGACATTACAAACGAATTACGGGACTCTATTCTGTAGACTATAATACTTTGTTCTTCTACGCAGGCTTCGCATCAAAAAAAGGTACCGGAGTCCGGGCATCTCGGGGCATAACTACCATCAAGTACGGCGAAGTCCGGAAATGCAAGTCGTGGACCGATTATCGGAGCCGACTTGTTTAATTTGCTTTCCGGGGGAATATTTTGCCTTTCCCATCGTATCAATTAGAAGAAGGGTAGGTCCATAGGCTCATGCCGTCCTTGACTCTGGCGATCAGGTGTGGGTTTCCTATCAGTTGGCATATCTGAGTCTATTCAGTGATGGGAGTCGCTGATAAGAGAATTTTCTTATCTTGGTTGGACTCTTGGGGCGATCCATTGGACAGATGAAGTGTCAAAGATAACGACCATGCCACTCACCCGCTTCCCAGATTCTACCCTACTGTTCGTCTCTCCCCGATATGTATTGGTGGGTCCGGAGAACACGGAGAATAAAACGATGACATGCCTTCTAATCTAGTTTCACCCACAATCATACAGGGCTCGCGATCCGCGGACTCCTAAGTGTTGGGGTGCACTAAGATTCAAGCCACCCCCACAAGTGACGCCCTTCTCAAGTTGGGATTTAAGATTTCATGTATGAGCCGTAGCTGGAGGGTTCTAAGGTGCTATGACGACCCCCATATGCCGGTCAATATGCCTTTACTCCTGTCACCCCCGGTGCCCGCATTGTCCAATCATTCCTAGGCTATATCGACAGTCCTCCACTAGCTGCCGTCAGAACACGCCGAAACTCGACCGAGTCTAAGGGGATAGACCGTGTTAACCAGATCAGTGAAAGTGTCCAATTAAATAATAGACATTGTGGTCAAGATGAGGTTGTTTCTGTTTCTTTAAAGCAATTTGGGAGTCGACAACTCCTCAACGCGAAGGACCAGTTGCAAGGCGCACATAAAAAATATTGTGTATTTCCAGATACAGGATAACGTTGGTTACCAGTAGAATACAATGGGTATCTGTCGTCGTCGAGCGTGGCTTGATAGCCTGTGTCAGGGTCGGGAATGTGCGTGGCCCACATTTCCTCGATCCAGATTCCTGGAAATCTCCTCCGGCATGATCGCCTTACCCCTGCCTATCAAGCGCTGCATCTCGTTAGACTGGAAGATAAGCATCCTTAGTATATGTACATTATCATTTGATCTAACAACGGCAGCAGTAATGCATGCAGAGTAGATACAAGAAAACGGACTCTGAAAGATATATACCAGACATCATCCTGGGCCTGGTTATAATCCAGAAATATACTCTGCAATAGGAAACAATCTAGATCAACTGCACTCGTGCATAATGTTCAACGAAATCAGACTTGTTAAATCAAGACTTCTATAGAGTGACATCTCGCTGATCGCTAGTCGCCCGGTTTCATCCGGATACCCTCTGGCCCATCCGGGCAAGCATATTTGAAGCTAAAATACACGACCGTATAGACAACGATGGACGAGAAACATATCGAATCGGGGAGGCTAGAGTCAACCTCGAGGGGTGATATCGAGACGGCGAGAACACCAGCGGCGCTCAAGTTACACCCACAGCCGACCTCTGATTCTCTCGACCCGTTGAACTGGTCTAAACTACAGAAGCATGCAATCCTCGCCATAGTTATGTTCAAGTACGAATTCCGTGGGTCTCTTATGAGGAACAACGTTAAGCTAACCCACTATGATCATTTGTAGATACTTCTTGTTCACTTATGTCACAACAACAACTGTTCCCTCCTTCGCTGAGATTCAGGAGCAATTCAACATCTCCTACTCGCAAGTCAACTGGACTGTTGCCGTTCCCGCGCTTGGTCTTGCTGCCGGACCCCTCATCTGGTCCTCTTTGAGCGATATCTACGGACGAAGGATAATTTTCATCATTGGCACAATTATCGCTTTGGTCTCGACCTGTGGTGCCGCTGCTGCTCCAACATATGGCGGGTACATGGCAGCCCGATTCTTCCAAGGCCTTGGTGTCAGTCCGGCTGCTACAGTCGGCATGGCAGTCGGTAAGTGGTGACGGGGATTCAAAGTTATCAATGGCGTAAATCTAACTTGTTTCTAGTTGGTGATCTGTTCTTCGAGCATGAGCGTGGCCAGAAGCTCGGCCTTTGGGTACTCGCCCTAGATACTGGTCTCCTTGTCGGCCCCATTTGTAAGTTTCAAGCGCCCTGTCCCTAGTAATCGACATTGCTAATACGCCTCAGTTGGCGGTTTCCTCAACCTTGTCAGCGCTTCCTGGATCAACTGGTTTAATGCGCTCCTCTTCGCCGCGCTCCTCCTCCTCGAGCTCTTCTTTATGCCCGAAACCCTCTATCCCCGCAACTTAATGCTGTCGCAACTCCCTCCCGTCCTTGAGTCCCCTGACGTCACCGACAGTGAAAAACACGAGTCAACGCCCCAGAGGGCGGACAGGGACATTGACCTCCCACGCACGAAAACTCTTCCCTTTCTCAATTTTACTCCTGTTCCTGGCCTCAAACACCCTAAGCCTTGGGATACCCCCATTCGATTTCTGCTTACTTTCAAACAGCCGGTTGTTGTCCTCGCAGTGGTTGGCTACTCGTTCGTTTGGTACTGGTGGATACTTTCGGTGATTACCATGATCGGCGCTGCGTACATCGATTACACTCCACTCATCCAAGGGCTTCTATTCATCGGATTGCTCCTCGGAACAGTATTCTCGGAGGTCTTCTGCTCCGGAACGTTGAGTGATTGGATTGTTGCTCGACTTGCTAAGAAGAACGGCGGTGTTCGCGTGGCGGAGATGAGGTTGTGGCTTGCGTATCCTGCCATCATTCTCACAGCGGTTGGATTGATTGTTTGGGGCATTAGCGTTGATAAAGGCTACCATTGGATAGTGGGCCAAGTTGCCTTTTTCCTGTGTAAGTCATTCTTCTTTTCGATTTCATTCTCTCCATGGGCGGTCCACTTAAAAGCTAACCTCCGATTAGTCGCCGCTGGTGTCCAGATCGGAAACACGGTCACGAGTAGCTACATTGTGGATAGCTACCCTCTTCAATCCATGAGTGTCATTACTTTCTACGCTGTTTTTCTCAACCTCAGCGCCTTCATTAATCCTGTAAGCGTACCAACCTGCCATGTCTCATTTCAGGATCACGTTTACTAACGTAACAAGTTCTTCATCGCTGTCTGGCAAGAGTCTTCTGGCTGGACTTGGACTTTTGCCGCCCAAGGAATTATTGTCGCCTTCGCCGGCATACCTTTATTTGCACTCCTTCACAAGTTTGGAGGCAAGATTCGTCAGAACACTTTGCAGCCTACTTGGGTTAATCCAGAGTTTGATATTTCTATTTGATTTGTACAAAGTCAAATCATGGGATAGTAACAGTTGTTCTCCAAGGTTAGACTTTAGTAGAAAGTCTCCCCCAAATCTAATTATACGTCCTTGCGCGTCAAAGTGAACCTATTTCCTTGGAGGTAATATCGACCGATTCCAAATCAGTTGAGCGGAGCTTCCTATGGTAGTGCGGGACTGGGAAGACCTTAGAAGAAACGACCACGAGTCGACTCGGCTTGCATGCTCGGTGTCGAGGCTGTCTACGAATGGTCACTTCTTCCTCCGTCTCGCGTCCTCGTCTACTATCCATCTGTTCTTAGGCTAGCGTATATGGGACGGCTGTGTAAGGCTTGGGCGATCCTCTACACATTTACTCTAAGGCCATCCCAGGTGGGAATATCTATTAACACTTCCTTGTTTATACATATCGTCCACCGCATTGCTTTCAGGATGTCCCTTCCAATATCAAAAGCAGCCCACGTCAAGCTAGCCTACACAGCTTTCCCTGGTGCTGCTTCAGATATAAACGAGAAATACAGCGAGGTACATGACACGGCCACGGAACCCGTGTTATTGAGACGAACTGGATCTTCGACTAGTGGAGGGAGGATATACACAATGCTATCAGAAAGGCAATGTCACGGTTGATAGGAAAAAATGTACGTTGAGTCACCTTAGAGAACAGTCTCGGCGTAATGTGCAAGGTCGATAACTGGACATAACAGAAATATAAAAGGCACAATTTGCTCCTAGTGGCTCACCCCACCATTAGCCGATGCTCAACAGGATCACTGGTGAGCACGGTGTTGCGTTAGAGCTAACCCCCTATAGGTTCAGCCTTCTCGAACTTTATCTCAGGCCACTGGACCCTCACTAGGCACATAGTTTATATGATGTCCTTTTGTCGAAGGGAACACTGGAAGGAGTGTCGGTAAGTTGATTCCGGATAATTCGGCGCGGAATTACTTATATATATTGCGCGAGACGAGGATATGGTAAGCCATGAATTTAATACCCTTACAAGCCAATACGTCGATACCTATTCACCCGGTCGGAGACATACTTGAACTCCCCTATATCTTGATATCAATTCCAATGGCCCAAATTTAGCGAAACCGAGTTTCATAGGACATTAACAGACAGATGAGTATTGGGAAGAACCGACTCCTGGTGTCGGTTACGCCGCGCACTTACCTGCCGCATATGATGTAAATTTGATGACGATCTCGTTGTTTCTTAAGGAAAGTAGCATTGATGTATTATTCCTCGACAAATTGCATCAGTTCCCTGGCCTTAGACATCAAGTCGATAACCTCTTCAAATTCTCCCATATTTGCGTAATCCCAAGGTGTTAAGCCCGTGTTATCAGGGACATCCCAACAAACGCCGTCTGCCTGTGTCTCAATACAAAGCAAGGTTCTGACCATCTCGTCGTCCCCTAACTCCGCGGCAAACGACATGGCATTCCGGCCGTCGTTATCCCTCTGGTCAATAGCGAAGCGACCATCCCTATATAGTAACTTGGCAATCTCAACATGTTCACGTTCAGCCGCATAAATCATAGGAGTTCGACCTCGGTTGTCCGATGTGTCAGTAATGATACGATCATCAGCTATCAATGCCCGAACCGTAGCAATGTGGCCTTCAGAAATGGCCTCAAATAGAGGCGGTAACTGATCCTTGGCCGCATGAATCGCATCGATCATCTTATGGCGGAGAAGAGCTTTCACACATATTGTATGGCCCAGCGACGCCGCTTGTATTAAAGCCGTGCGTCCATCGTTGTCCTTCTTGCAAGTTGGGCTGAACTCTCTCGTCAGCTAGGAGGAGAAGAGTCGCTTCGTAATTATCATATGCTACTACCGCGTACATCAGTGGCGTACGGCCATCTGCATCTCGAGAGTTGGGGTCCAATCCGGGGATGGCGAGAAACAATTCCACGGCACTGACACTCTCGCTTCCTGCTGCTAGGGCCAACGGTGTTGCCAAGTCGGCGTCGAGACTCGTGGCATCTGCCCCCATATCTACGAGCAGTTGGACGTGGTTCAAGTTGCCCCCTACCGTGGCTATGTGTAGAGCTGTTCGTCCCTTGCTGTCTAACGTGTCAAACCTGACGTCATGAGCTACTAGAAATAGATTGAGAATAGCTAGATTATCCCACCGAGTCCTTGCAGTGTAGTATAGCCGTACGGCCGAGATTATCAACCGCTGTAAGATTGACATGGCCATGGAGAATCAATATCTGGACTACATCTGTTTGGCGGCTTTCAGAGGCATAGGACAGAGGTGTTTGTCCCTTGTATCTGGCAGGTCCGGATCAACTCGGGGGTCGTCAAGGAGCAACTTCACAAGTTTGGTATGCCCGGCATTCGCAGCCACTGAGAGGACCGGGGTGTATTTTTACCCATCCAGTTTGGGTCAACGTCGTCCGCCGTTAAGAGCAGCTTAGCCATGGCAGCTCCCCCATTCCTGGCTGTCACAGTAAGCAGCGGTTGATCAGCGGAACGCACCAAGATATTGGCGCCAGCAGCCAGGAGCTTTTTCGCAGTATTGACTCTGTTATGTTGGGTAGCCCAGATGAGGGCTCAGCACTTCGTATTTGAACCACTCGGCGATGAGGAGCATCGCATCGTCATCCAGCGTATCGAGTCGCGCCATCTGAGCTGAGGTTCTTAGGGCCCGCTTAGAATCCAACCTTGGTTTACCGATCGATTAGGATGTGCTGACTGCGATAGAAATTCGGTACCTTCTCGCTCCCATAGACACAACTGACGAGAAGGGCAGGGGCATAACCCTCTGAAATCTGCCCCAGCCACCTCCAAAATTTGTCGTGGCGGAATTAGGCCAGCAATGGGATGAGATCTTGACATCGAGGGGGTACCTAAACAGCGTGTGCCGGTTTCTGTATCGACGATGTATTTCCCTTCTACGGCGAGCGAGCTACAGCAGCCAACCTCAGCGGTCAAAATCCCCGGTCACTAAGGGTTGCTGAGAATACCCAGACTATACAGGATTCCCCTAGTAGACACAGGTACTAAGACAATATAGTTTCAATATGAAATAGAGTCTGGACTAGTTGCCGTTGGTTCTAAAGCAGGCAGGCCCCAGAGAACCAGCAAGATAAAGCCACAGCCAAGAGTCCAATGGCATTTTCAGGTCTGCACCCCATCACCCCCCAAGAATCTATATCGTCTCCAGTGGGCGCAGGATCCTCGATACTCCCTTGACACTTCCAGTTCTCCGCATCGTTCACATTCCCTTGGCCAGTATACTCGAGTGCTAGAGGATATTGACATAGATTTCGCGTTATTGTTTTGCTCGTTCCCGTTTTCGAAGCCGCCAGCGTATCTGGAGCCACACCCTCCTCAACCCAGGCAATCAGAGCATCCAAAGCCTCAATAGGTTCGGGGCCTGCGCCGCCACCGCAATGCACTACACCAGGCGCCGTGAAGACGCGGTAGAATGCACCAACGGATTGCATGCCACCCATAACTTCGGCGACAGCGGCATAATAATGGAAGGTACCATTCGGAGGGATAAGCGGGTCGGCGAGACCGTGCCAGGTGATGATTTTCCCTCCTGCAGTCTTGAATGAGGTCAAATCAGGGTTGGTGGCCTCTAGACTCCCAGCCAGTTCCTTTGAGTGGGCAAGGAGCTCCGGAATGTCCTCGTATTTTAATGACCTAAAATCGAAAGACGAATCCCGCTCAATAAACTCGCGGAACCAAAGAGCAGGTAAACTTGGTGGCTCGGCAGCCGCAAGACTAGCGACTTGGGCACCAGGCATGAAACCGTACCATAAGAACTCCCCGTCCGTGGAGCGGGGACCTTGCAGCATTTTGCCGTAGATAGCAGCCTGACGAGCCGAAATGGTTTCCTGACTGCCGTTGCAGCCGACGGAGCTGCCGACTAGACTTTGCGAATCGAAGTCACACCGACCCGGGTTAGAGGCGAGGCTATCAAGGCCTCCATCTTCACTGTCACATGCGCTGATGGTCGCGTTGACAAAATAGTCCATGATGCATGCCGGGGGAACCTCGCCCTCAGCGTTCGCAACAACGAACGGCCAAAGGCCAGAGAGAAGAAACTCGCTCCAGTAAAGGGCCGGTGCGACGGCCAGAATTCCATCAAAGTCATCAGGGAACTTTTGCGCCGCCTTCATACCTTGTCGACCACCCGTTGAGCAACCGTTCATGTACGAGAAGCTTGGTGGACGACCGTAGAAATCCGAGGTCACAGTTTTGCCGAAAACAGCCATGTCGTGGACTGCCAGCTCTGCAAAGTTGGTAAAGACCTGGTTTAACTGACTTCCGGAGAAGAAAACATCGGTGGTGATGTTTTGCGGGACACCAGCATCGGTAGTGGCAACAGCAAAGCCCTTCTCTACTGCCGCCATCATGGACTCGGAGAACATGCCGGCTTTGAATCCAATGCCGCCGGTACCTTGGAATCGGCCATTCCAATCCTCGAGTGGCAACCATACTTGGACTATAACGTCATCTCCCTCGGAACCATGAGTTATCCGAGCCGTGACATTGCAGAAGTCCAGTGTCCCGGGAACTTGGCTTGTGGAGCTTGTGACAAGAGAGAGCACTCCACGACGTTCTGTGGCCTGGAAGGAAGTGATTGTGATATTAGCGATATCGGGAGCGGTCAGAGATGCGCAGTTACTGGAACTAGGATTATCACCCCTCGCCACGGCCGCCGTGGCGAGAAGGAGGTGGAAAAGGTTCTTCATAACAAAGAATAGAACCGACTCAAACGACGAGAATCGAAGATGCGCAAGTGAGCCCAATCCAGTCAAAAGAATAAATCCAAGTGAACACGGAAATGGTGGAACTCGGGATGGTGGAAGGGGGAATATCACGGTTACATGGAACCTTGTCCAGAAGAGACCTCCTTTCCGCAGAGTGGCCTTGCCGTATGAGGCCAAGAAGCCAAGAAGCCTAGAACAACCACTCCTATTCCGCTCTCATAGGCACCGGCTCTAACCGCGGGATTCTCGCAGGGCACGGGTGCACCCTGCAGGGGACCACCTGTGTGACTAGGGCGTAATCTGATCGTTTCGCGCCCGCTTTAATTAGACTTGGGTGGTATTATTGGGAAAACTGAGGCCTCAAAACGCCACAAAATATATCTACTCAAGAGTCAAGGGTATGTACGAAGGATGAAATAGAACAGCTTGGGACCCGAGGTTCATGTTAAAAAGGAGAGACTCCCTTGTCCCATAAACTCGAGCATGGCATTTTCATTTGAGACGTGCCTTGACAGTGAGATACCTCGACTTTTGTTCCCTCCCGTCCGTGAATACGTGTTTTGGAAAATCCAGAAAGAGCCTCACGAGCTTCCAGATGGCTCATTTCCAAAGCTGAGAATGGCCGATATCGGCTCGTCACTTTCGTGGAGCTGAGGGAATACGAAGAACCCTTGCCTTCAATGGTCTGAGGGATGATGCATCTCTCACCACGCTATCCCATTTACGGCCCAGCAAGGATCACTTTCACGGACACATGCAAGTACTTCGTACCTATTAATGATGGCTCGTTTTATCTTATCAATCAATCTCGACGAGTGAGGTACCCGTGTGGAGCGGATAAGCTCCGTCCCTCCACACCATTGAGTAACCTAGACGACAAGTCCTCGAGTTGTCTCCTGCCTTGTCCGGCCGTTAGAACGGTGGTAAGTACGCCTCGCCCACCGGAAAGAGCCCGCGCCCGACCGAAGTAATCAAGGGGTAGCTTGGCGTCACAGTAGACCAATTAAGTCCTAACTTTTCAGTTCACTCGACGCCTGGGTTGCAGCTAATTCATAGAACATTGCGACTTGGCATGCCTTGCCCGGGCTGGCACATTGGTCAGTCCCATGAAACTAATGCCAGAAAAAGAATGCAATCCTCACAGTTGGCACTGAGCTGAGTGCAGTGGCTTGAATCCCCTACATGATCACTCAATAGCATAGTCCTGTCATAAGTGCACAACGTTGTCGGTGGATGGACATGCTTGGCTTACCGGAATAGAGCCCGCCAAGAGTTCGTGTGAGGGCAGCCGTAAGAGTTAGGTTATAAAGCCTGGTGATGTCTTTCCTGTTCGGATGCTCAAGAATGTCGTGACAAGTGTCCCCCGCCACATCTGCTCCCAATGCTCCCAAAATTCTCAAGATTCCCAAGAAGACGAAAAATCACAAATTTCTCACATCTCCTTGCCCTAATGCCCCAGATCATCGCAATGCTTTTTAGATCCAAGAAGACAGCGGTATCTCTCCGAATTGCCTCGGACATAGTGGTGCCTATGCACTTTTGGGATGATGTGTATGTAAATCGGGACTTCACCTTATGCTGGACTCTCCGTTTCGACCAAGTGCTGGACCCAGACAAGGTTCACCTTGCGCTAGTCCAGCTCTTGGGCATTGGGGACTGGAGGAAGTTAGGAGCTCGGATCCGTTTGAATGTAAGAGAATGGGGACTGGTTTGCCATCATTCCAGGCGGTTGGCAACAAGCTTCCACTAACGTCTATTTTGCTCTCCTGAACCAGAAACAGACACGCAAACTCGAACTCCACGTCCCCTCCGAGTACACACAAGATCGCCCGGCGGTCGCATACAGCCACATCAACCATGATCTCGATATCGCCAAGCATCCTCTGGCATCCATATTCCCTACGTGTACATCTTCCACCCTTCCCTCCATACACGATGGCCCCGCCAGCTTTCGACAACTGGGTGCCAGGCCTGATGCCCCCAAGAGACTGGTCGACTACCTCAACTCCGACGAACCATCGCTTTCGCTACATATTGTCTCTTTCAGAGACGCGACATTGGTGTCCCTCAACTGGTCTCATACCCTTGCTGACGCTATGGGCTGCCGCGAACTCATTGCAGCGTGGTGTCTTGTGCTTGCCGGCAAAGAGGACCAGGTTCCGCTTTTGAAGGGCTTCCATGAAGATCCTCTAGCATCGTTCGGTGCCTCTCTTCCAGAAGAGCCGTACGCACTGGCAGACAAGGAACTCAAGGGGTTCAGGGGTCTCACATTCAACATCCGTTATATCGCTAGTCTTCTCCTTAGCCCCAAAGCCCTTTCCAAGACCATCTGCGTTCCGGAAGCGTTCATCGCATCTCTTCGAAGCAGAGCCCAGGAAGATCTCACGGTCGGCTTGAATGAAGGTGCAATTGAGAAGACACCAGATGGGAAGTCGCCACTGCTAAGCGACAATGACATCCTTGTTGCATGGCTTAGCAGACTCTTCCTCAGCCGCTGCTCGAAGCGTTACATCATGATCAAAAACATCTTCGAGGTACGCACGCGCCTGGGAGAGCTATTCGACCCTGACGCTGCGTACGTTCAAAACACATACCTGGGCGCTTTTGTCATCTCTGAACGGAAGCCCTTCATGAGCAAACCTCTCGGGCACGCCGCTGCTGAAGTTCGTAAGGCCGTATCCGAGCAGACGACGACCAAGCAGGCACATGGTCAGGCATACCTCATGCACCAGTCCATTGAAAAGTACGGAAACATACTCCTCTTCGGCGAGCCAAGCAGCGACTTCTTGGCCTTCACGAACTGGAGTAGGGCGCGATTTTATGACGAGATTGACTTCTCGCCGGCCGTTGTAGGTGTAGAGGATGAAAACGAAAAGGATCCCACCATAAGCGCAACATCCGGGAAGGTAGGATATATGCATTGTGACATGAGGGGGCTCGGGAATCGGGGTTTGCTCTTGATCATGGGGAAGGACACTCGCGGTGATTACTGGATCAGTGGGTATTTCCCAGGGAAGGTATGGAGGAGTGTGGAGAAATCTTTCGCGGGGTTGTAGCTCACACCAAACGCAATTTATTAGATTTAGGAGGAAGACATACAATAATTTAAATCATAATCTAAAAATAACCACTTGTATAAAGAAAAGTTAGTTGAATATTTTATACCACGAGCATGATGCTCGGCGATTTGCCGTCTTTTCCCAAGAAATATTAAAGTATTAATTTGACAAAGGCAAACCCGTCTAAAAACATAGGAAGTACCATTACATGATAGAG
Source organism: Scedosporium minutisporum (assembly GCA_034774675.1). Classification (NCBI taxonomy): domain Eukaryota; kingdom Fungi; phylum Ascomycota; class Sordariomycetes; order Microascales; family Microascaceae; genus Scedosporium; species Scedosporium minutisporum. The sequence continues at coordinate 31,280 of SJVG01000138.1, forward strand.
CTCTCCAATAAGACAATAAGGCAACATATCTAGGGCAGTTTCTCACAGATCGATGAACTGTTTAACGTCCTGGACCAACTACAGGTCGTAATCACAAAGTACCCGTAGCCGCTAGATACGGGCCTCTTCCCACTTGTGGTAGTCCGGGAAGTACTTGTCGTGTATCCTCTGCGCGTACTCGATGACAGTGGGGAAAGCTCGAATTATCTCTCGTGACTCCGGCCCGCTACGTCCATTAGCGATCTCGTGCTTCCATTGGGCAGGGGGTCATTGCCCATGGAAGGACATAAAATCATCCAACTTACGCAGTGCAAATTAACACCGAAACCACGAATCCAAACAGAGTTGCATCCGCCTCGGTCGGACCGTCTCCCCCAAGCGCCCAGAAAGGCTCATTGTGGTCCTTGGCGGAGCTTTTCGAGGCCCGAAGGAGGCCGTCTATGGCCTGCCAGATCTCGCTTTTGAACCGCTTCACTTCTTGACCACTAAAACGGCCGGTTCCTTGCCCATGAAGCATGGCCGTGTGCTTTCTATAGGCGAGAATCCCCACAACAAGGCGGACGGGATAAGGGATGCTCCAAAGAGCGTGGTCGCGCATGGTGTAGTAGTTGTCAACCCAGCGCTCTCTTGTCTATTATAACAGTATATCACATAATGTCAGTTCATTCCCTTTTGATGGACTATGCAAGGTAGGGAGGCGCAATGGGGAGGGAGCTGTTAAGAGGATCAAAAACGGACGTGGTAGAAATAAAGCTTGTCTTCTAATAGCGCCCGTAGCGCCATATCGTGACACTTCATTTGAGGTGACAGGTTCGCATTGATATCGGGAAGCAATCCCGGGGTCGTCAACACCTTGATTATGAGTGTCGAGTCACCCAGGCTAGCGATGGGCGAGCCATCCTCGCCCCTGCGAACGGTCCATTCGGAACCCTCGATCTCGCCACCAGCGTTGAGAAAAGATGAGACATCTTGTCCTCGGAGCTCAATATAGGGAATCTTTCCTTTTGGAGCCGTCATAGGAGAACCAGAATCGGTTGTATACTTGACTCCGGCAAAGCGAAGACGGGCCTCCAACTTGATCACGAAAGGAGACCACACGTGATTTCCAGAGTCGGCCCAACCCCGAAAAAGTGTGATATTGGGCACTTTGGCGGTTATATTTCTCCTCTCCGGCATCGTGTATATTCGATAGATCCTCACAGGCAAAAATAAAATTTGAAATGGAAGAAAGAAGGGGCTTTACAAAGACATTCGCTCGACTCTTGTGCACAGAGAGAAGAATTCCTCACAGGATTCAACGTTAGCATGGGTATTAATAGGCATCCACATCACTTAGCCTAACGTGGTAGGATGACTAATCAGATCGGAGGATCAGCTCCCCGATTGCCCGGCTCAGCTCGGAGGCTTCGTATAAGCGAAGCCGGCAGGAGTGTCGTCAAATCTCTCTCCCGTCCGACCTCTATTATGCCTTTCATATCCTTGAGTTGAGCCTGATACCTTGTTAGCTGTATCATTGGTTGTATTATACTCGTGGGAGTGAGGTATCTACCAAGTCGGTTCTCGAAGCCTCGATCTATGGTCATTTCTGTTTAATCTCACCACACGCAATTATAAAAATGATCGCGGGCGTCAGATACTTAGCTACTCCAAGCCCGCCCCTGTGCTATGTGTCAACCCTGGGGAGACATCAGGCCTCGCCACTGAGTACCCCCTCAGCGTCCCGCAAGTGCCAAGAGCGCATGGTTTTTTAGGTATGGGCGCGAATTAGATCCAGGGCTGAGCGCCATGTCACACGACGAGAGCGGGTAAAGGACATATATATAGGGGCTACCTCAGGAAACATTGATGTTGGCTGTAATAAGCGTGGCCACAGTCGAAGTTGCCATGGAAAACTTGCATTCGCAGGACTCGGGCAAAACTGAACCCCCTATTAAATGGCGAAGGTGAATTCTCCATCAATGGCGGCCGATTTGTAGAAAATGTACTATCTGCCCCCGAATCTCTTCCGAATATGTACGCAATCCTATCATGCCGTATCCCAGCGTCGAGAGCTCCATACAAGGATGCTCGATTGTGAGGACAGCGGTATCATGGAGAGAACCTCACTGGTTAAATTCCAGCGGGATGCAAAACTACTTCACAAAATATAGATAGCGATGGAGATGAAAATATCAAAGCATATGAGCGGGTTCTGGTCGAGTTCGTTGGTAAGGATCTTCTTTATATTCTCTTTGAAGCTTTTCAACTCGTGGCATTTTACTCCATTTAAGAATGCGCACCCACCGGGGGCTACTTCAGTTCAGGGGCCTGAGCTCGAGCACTATTATGCCCTAAGCGGGTCGCACGGCCGAAGATACGGAAATTCGAGCTTTAGAAGTTTCCAAAAGTAGGTGCTAGGAGCACATCGGGAAACCTCACCATCCCTTGTCTTGAATGCCTTGCGGAAACCAAGCCCGAAGTGGAATTTGGTAGAACTGTAAGATGGAACCCGAAACTTTAACTCGCATAAGACCAGAAGCGCCAAGATCAGTGATACTTTTCAATTGTAGTGTAGAGGTATACGAAGTATATCTGGCCTCAACAACCTTTTGGTGTTTGGAAGAACCTCTCAAAGATCTAGCGTTATCTCACCGCTGTGGGTCGGGGAAAGCCAGTGGACTAATAACAACATTGAAATTAACTCCATCAGTGGCACTGTTCCTTCGTTTCTTGGTTGTATTTCTGATTGGTGAGTGGAACTCCCAGGCGACGAAGTTCTGGCCAACGACCCCCAGGTCGTCGTTAATGAAACCTTCACAGCATTGGCCCATGGAAGAGGGTCTCGTGAAATATTACTTCGTCCGCTATTCTTCGCTTGTGTCAGAGGATGGTCTGGTCTGAACTTCTTTCAACCCATGCGGGCGGCTGAGGCCGAATGGGAGACGATCTACACCTTATTTAGAGAAATATTGATGCACATCAGTCCGGGGTACTAGTCCGTTATTGGACTGGGAAAAGCTTAGTTTCGAACCCCTGGTCAGTGTGTACAAATGAGAGTTTTGGACAATTTCCCAAAGCGCGTTTCACGATGCAGTACGCCCTTGACCAGCTGAAAACGCAATTTACCTAAATCACATGGACGAATGGCTTTGGTACTTGCTAATCTTGTCTTGATACCGAGCACTCTTCGCCATATCTATGAGCAATTGATGCCATCCAAGTATATGGACCGTCCGCCAGGGTGGCAGTACTTCGTACGTGCCCGACCGAGGAGGCTCACGTCGTCTGCTGATTTTCCCTAATGGGATGAGGAGGTAATTTTGTGATTGGCAAAGGGCACATTAATTTGAGAGAGGGGCGTCCCTCTTCCATCCCTCTGGAGGTTTCGTCCTCTTCGTCTTTCATTCACCCTCACATCCGAACCGACTCGTCGAACATCAATCTGCCCAAGGTCGAGTCACGGTCGAGGTCGAATTCTCTCAATCAACAAAGTATCAAACATGTCTGATGCTGGAGATGTCGCGCCAGTGGTTGTTTCCGTCGCGCATGGAGATGAAGGACATGGAGGTGAGGATAGACAGACACACGCTGCCGCACCAGTACGGGCAACGCGGTCCATAGATAGAGGAGTTGCCTCTCCGAAGCTGACCCCGGATGCAAACCCCTTGATTAGGCGGGCAACCAGTCTGGATCTCGATGACTATTTTGTAAGCTAGATGAATGCAAAGCGTCCCGCCGTCACATTACAGATTCAATCGACTGACACCTTCGCACGCGTCTAGAAAGGACCTCGTGACATCGACCGGCACTCGAAGTGGCCCTTGTTCTTGAGAGTTCATGGCAGCATCTTGCCCAAGATGATCGTTCCTTTGTTGTGGGTTGGCGGTTGGGCGACCTGCATCACCTTGATTTCCAAATATGTACACGATTGTAAGCATTTCCGAATGACGTCCAGGACCGTTGACAACTGGTGGCGCTGGCTGGGTAAGACGTGCTAACATGGCTGTTTTCTTTTTCTCTCAACAGTAAGCGTCAGCTCCGTCCTCCTCACCATCACCGGTTTCGTCGTTGGTCTAGGCTTGTCTTTCCGAGGTTCGACTGCCTACGAAAGATATTCAGAGGGACGCAAGTACTGGGCTCAAGTCATGTTGGCGTCACAGAATCTCGGAAGGATATTCTGGGTTCATTCGAAAGAAAAGGACCCCGAGAAAAAGAAACTGCACATGTTACATGTAATGTCCGTGCCATGAAAAACTTGGGTACGATCTCTGAGAACGCGAGCTGATATCTTTCCGCAGGACTGCGTCAAACCTCGTCGTCGCGTTTGCCATCTCCTTGAAGCACAAGCTTCGTTTCCAACCATACACCGGATACGAGGACCTCAGCCACCTCGTTTCCCACTTGCATACATTTGCCGGCGAGGCAACGAAGAAAGACCCCTCCAAATCGGTCATTCCTAAGAAGACTTGGTTCAAAGAGGTCGGGGAGTATCTCGGGCTATCGTTTGCAGCAAGTAATCCCCGCAAGACATTAAAGAAAGCGGATGCTCCGCTTGGGAACTTGCCGCTTGAAATCCTCAACTACCTCGGCGCATACCTTGATAAACTGATGGCAGAAGGAAAACTATCAGTGTCGATCCAGCAAACTATTGCCTGTGAGTACTTCAAGACGGCTTCCAACTTCGCCAGAGCCTGCTGACATCGAGGGGCCAGTTAATAACCTTGCCTCGCTGAATGATGCTCTTACCGGAACCGAACGAGTCCTCTCGACCCCTCTACCCATCGCGTATACCATCGCTTTTAGCCAGATCACCTGGGTCTATGTTATGCTCTTACCCTTCCAACTTTATGCTACCTTGGAATGGGTGACAATCCCCGCAACCATTGCCGCGTCCTATATCATTCTAGGCCTGCTTTTTATTGGTCGTGAAATCGAAAACCCCTTCGGCGAGGATGTGAATGACTTACCCCTGGAGTCGTATTGCGAGCAGGTTGCGAATAACCTCGATATAATCGCAGCACAGTCTATGGAGCTTGAGAATCTCATTTCCCACATCGAGAGCCACGAAAATAGAGTCTTGTTCCCGACGAGCTCGGCACCGTTCACCAGCTGGACTCAGAGGAGTGAGGAGAGCCTAAAGGATGCCATCAGGGGCAAGCCGCTAGCTACGTTCGAGGCCAAGAGCCATCACCATCATAGTTTCGATGAAAAGCGAGAGCCAAAGGAGGAGCTCAAAGTTGGAGAGCAGGCAGTTTGAGGGACAGATTGACGTTTCGTTGCCAGTGCCAGAGATATTCAAATTCTATCAGGATGTAAGAGCAAATACTTCGTAATACATTCGGTTTCTGTAGCTGCCCATCTCATCGTTTGTCCAGATTTTACGGCGCCGGACTGTACAGCTGCTGCCCGTTCTTCTTGAACCCGCTGATTACTGACTGCCCGTCCTTCGAGACTACCCAGTCAGCAAAGTCCTGTGCTTCCTGGCTATTTATCGCCTTTGCTCCCACTAGCAGATGAGCTGGATTCAAGAGGTCATCGTGTGCGTCATCCGTGGCCACCTTATACACTGTGGTCTGGTTGGCCAGCTCGGGGTCAAGAGATAGTAGCGTGCCGCGGTCGGAGATGGTGTATTCGTCAAGGAGAATCGCCGCTGTTAGGGCCTGGATGGGAAAGGAAATATATTGATGATACCAGGTCGAGTATGCCGTTGCCCACGGTACCTGAACAGTCGATACGAGTTAGCTAGGAGTAGGATGACACTGTAACGGAACGCGTGTCCAAGAATAACATGACAGACCTGTCCGATGCGAGCCCAGAGCTCTGATTCCTTGATGTTCGTAGCAGACTTGTCGTATCGGCTCAGAAACCTCACGGTGCCATTATTCGCGGGGTCCTCGGCAGCCTCATGAAGCTGGGAAAAGATATCCGTGATATTCAACGACCCATCGATGTTGGCGGGATTGGACTTGGGTCCGACTAAGAGGAAGTGATCACGGAAGGCGTAATAGGCTGGGTCTTTGGCGATGCCTTGCTTGATGGCAATTTCTTCCGCTGCGATATTGTAAGTTATCCCAACATCGACTGCGCCGGTCTCGAGGTTCTGAATCGTATATGTCGTGTCGCTCTTGTACCAGGCGACCCGGAAGGGACTCTTGCCCTTTCCGGTGCTGAACTTGATAAACGCTACAGCAAGCTCTGGACTAATGATCAGTTTGCGATCCCAAACACCGGGTCGGCCATTTCGGTGACAGCACCATCAGTATGGACACACCTTTGACCAGACCGCTTTGTCCTGCGCCTCCGGTGCCAATGTTCAAGAGAATAGGTGCGTTCTTGTTGCCCCCATCGTCGTAGACCTCGGCCGGCGTCTCCGCAAAGCACAACACGGCAAGAAGAACCGTAAGGAAGAGCGAGTATATGCTACGGGCCGCCATTTGGTATTAATATTAATATTACTAGCGAATTGCTAGTCAAGGAGCAGAAGAACGGATCTCACCGAGAACGGACAATCGACTGCTTTAAGTACTTCCGGGTGGGATAAGCTTATGCACGCAGCGCCGCTTCACCAGACGGACATCCGAAAATTCCATCATGTTGATAAAGTAAGACCGTCGGACTTCGTTTCTTGGAAAGCTGCCTGGATTGAAGAATTGTCGTCGATCCTCCGATGAGGAATCATGGTGACCGCTTTTCGGCCCGATAATTAGCTGGAAGACAAGGACGCTAACTCCGGATCCATGTCTTTCAGAACAGATCTTTCTGGTTTAGAAGCGCCACGCCCTGTCAGGGTCCAACCAGAATAACCCAAATATCGGCATTTCAGCCCAGCCCAAACACATCAGCTCGGAAATAGCTCAATATTACTTCGTATATGGCTCAAATTAGTCGCTCGATTGTAGATCCGACCTCAATCGACGCTGTCTTGCCCAACGACGCAAGCCACAGGAAATTTGTGGTAGTCTCGGTCAAAATACAAAGGTAAGGCAAGGCTACTATGTGCTTGGTTGGAGACCAATACCCACGAAGCAGCATTTCACGAGCACGCTCCAGGACTGCAAGCGATTGCTGGTGGTTTATTGTATTTCTTCACGTCTTATCGTGAAAGCAGGTCGACCTGACTGGATTCGATTTTACTTCCTGAGGATTACACAAGAATCCCGCCAATGTCCCCTGTGCACGTTTTAACGTCAACGTCCCGGAGAATAAACGAACAGTGGCAGAGCGAGCTGCTTGAAACGGTAGCCGAGCAAGTCGCAGCTCCTTCGTACTCATTGGCGCCGGGTTAGAACGTTGACTGCGTGTCTGCAATGTGCTTAGATTGGGTGTATAGTGTAAGAAAGTCATGTCAGCAATACTCAGGAATGAATCGAAGACCAACGCATCCTCGGCCTCCAGAAAATTGGGATAAACCACCGAGCCATAATTTAAAACAACAGAGCCGGATATTCATCGAGGGACGCACGCTTCTGGATCGGCTTGGTGGTGAGAATTCATGTTCTGGCCGAAATTAATTTCCATTTTCAAGACGATGATTAGCCCGAATTGAGAAAAGGAAAAAAGAAATAGGACAGAGGGAAAAAACTTGACGAGACTCTCGAGTCGAGTGCGAAGCAGGGCGGGGAACTGGGTTGGAATATTTGAAATAATAGTGAGCAAAAAAAGAAGTTGACAGTTGTGACTCATGAGATTCGAACGAACCAGACCTTTTTCAACGAAAGTGACCAGAACTCCAGGTTACCCACTTTTTCCTTAGATTACAAATGCATTTGAATATCATTGCCTCTCATTACGCCCCGACCCCGCCGCCGGCTGGTGTCAAAGCTTGGGTTGAACCCGCCATTTGGAAGCTAAACTAGTTTACAATCGTAGTTAGTGTGGAACAGGTGGGGATCGTCGACTGCCCGCTCTCCGTGAATGAGTGACATGGAGATATCTGTCGTCACCTACCCTGGTCGTGGTGGGAAGTGGGATAGTCGGGCACATTTTGCGTTAAATAATATTCAGATAAATTCATTTTTATTCTGATAGCCAATAACCTCAAGCCATTATTGAGAAAACAGCGAGCCACGCTACAAAACTGAAATGAGGCTTCATCTTGCGAGTTTATCAGCGGTCTCGGGTGGCGGTCCCAGGTCTCTTCTTGGTGAAATTGCCTAGTAGTCTTGACATGGTATGCGTAGGTCCCGTCATCTACTCTATTTTGGAATTGCAGTATGTGGCAGAAAAACTGGTTTATTGCCATCTATGCTCCCTTTGCAAATCGCGACTAGGCATGACTGACGATTGGTGGGATATGTGACAACGCTGGAACGGGATATCCAAGGCATTCCCTTGAAGAGATGGATGCTTCAATTTAGCTCGGGGTTCGGATGAGCGGTAAAAGCGATAAAAGCGATAAGCTGCGCTGAGGGAGCTCCTTAAAGATCGTCGATAATGCAATTACAAGGTGTTTTACTGGCGGGCCTTGAGAAGTAACCAATCTCGTTTTATTCCGAGGTGGCCATTTCTAATGTAATGGAAAGTGGAGAGCTTGGAGACAGCTCACGTCTCAAGTTTCGAGGAAGTCCGGATCCGTGTACCGAGGTACATTCGTGCGTGTAATGGAATAACTGGACGAGAAGCTAGACTATCCGGGTACATCAAGGTTCGTATCAATGAACGGTCTGGCTCCTGATACCAATATCGACGAGCCTGTGTGTATGCTTAATAATGCAGCAAAGCTTCCCACGGTACCTGTATGCAAGCGGTACGCCCGAGCGGAGGCAGGCTACTTAGCCAAGACTTCTACTGAGGGGAAACTGCTGGCTTATTATGGTCTTGAGCTGCATTGATGCCAGTCAAGTCGGTGTCGCGATGTGCGGACCAGCGAAAGGGGAAATCGCGTTCCACTTCCGACACCACCCACATCAAGCTTCGCAATCTAGCGTTCACTTGACTGTCGCGATTCCACGTGAGATGGCATTACCCCGCTCTTGAGAAAACGCGAAAGCGAGAATCGTCGGTCGTCGGTCGTCGGAAGTAATACCTACGCTACTCCAGCCGCTCGCGGTCGGATGTTGCGTGTCCCGCTCCCGCTGGATACCAACTCTAACGGCGCAATCAATAGCAGCCAATACGATATTAAAGCGTATACCCGAGCATGAGCCCGCGAGGATTTCGGATTGTTAATGCCAACTTCCGAAAATGTGCCAGGCCAGTCAGTGCAGCCACTAATGATCTGATGGGATCTTCCCCCGCATCCGAGCACACGTTCCCTCGCAGGTCCCATCTACTAATAGGATTCTTCGCATTAACGCCCGTGAAACTGCGATTGGCCTAGCCCGATGCAGATGGGGTTTGTAGCCACTCAGAGCGCATCAAATTGAAAGCAATGATGCCACCGTCTTCCCCCGCTTAGCTTCGGCGGGGTAAGCTAACTGCCGTGTTTGGCACGTTTTGGCACGCGTTCCAGGAAGTGGAGTTGAGGGCGGGGCCGGTCAAATAGGTCCCAAGCTCCCGAACCTGCCTCCGAGGAGCTTCTCTGCTCTTCTGCTCGGACTGAATTGCTTTAGGACTTGTGCAATTCTCCCCAGTGTCATCTCCACTAGAAAGAAAGGTGGAATATATACACGTTTAAAAAGAAAGGAAAAAAAAAAATTTCTACAAGACAATAGCAGGAACTCAGGGATTTCTAGCCCGATAATTAGTGAGTTTCATTGCTCTCTCGGCCCGTGAGTTTGGCTACCAAAGTCACCTACACACACTCACCACCGTCTCATAGCTTTCCAAGAAGAAATTTACCCACCACAATCGAAACCCAAATCATCACCATGACTGAGTGCCCTGTTAAGAAATCCAACGTTGGTGGCGGCGGCACCAGGAACTTCGACTGGTGGCCGGACCAGTTGAAGCTCAACATCCTCCGCCAGCATACCGCCGTGACCAATCCATACGACAAGGACTTCGACTACAAGGCTGCCTTCGCGAGCTTGGACTACGAAGGACTAAAGAAGGATCTCACGACAGTGATGACGGATTCCCAGGACTGGTGGCCCGCTGACTTTGGCCACTATGGTGGTCTCTTCGTCCGCATGGCCTGGCACGGTGCCGGCACCTACCGTGTCTTCGACGGTCGTGGTGGCGGTGGCCAAGGCCAGCAGCGTTTCGCCCCTCTCAACAGCTGGCCTGACAACACCAGTCTCGATAAGGCTCGCCGACTACTGTGGCCAGTTAAGCAAAAGTACGGCAATAAGATCTCGTGGGCTGACTTGTACCTCTTGGCTGGCAATGTTGCCATCGAATCCATGGGCGGTAAAACCTTCGGCTTCGCTGGTGGCCGCCCCGATACCTGGGAGTCTGACGAGTCGGTTTACTGGGGTGCCGAGAGCGCCTGGATGGGCAACGAGGACCGTTATGATGAGTCGAACCAGGGCCCCAAGGACATCCATACGCGTGATCTAGAAAAGCCACTTGCTGCTTCTCACATGGGTCTGATCTACGTCAACCCTGAAGGACCCGATGGCGTTCCCGATCCACTGGCTGCGGCCAGGGACATCCGCACGACTTTTGGCCGCATGGCCATGAACGACGAGGAGACCGTCGCCTTGATTGCCGGTGGCCACACATTTGGCAAGACACACGGTGCAGGACCCACAGATCAGGTGGGCAGAGAGCCAGAGGCAGCCCCCCTTGAGCAGCAGGGCTTGGGTTGGAGCAGCAAGTACGGCTCTGGGAAAGGACCCGATGCCATCACCAGCGGTCTAGAGGTCACTTGGACCTCTAAGCCAACGGAGTGGAGCAATCTCTTCTTTGAGTACCTGTTCAAGTTTGATTGGGAGCTCACTAAGAGTCCTGCTGGTGCTAACCAGTGGGTGGCCAAGAATGCCGAGCCCATTATCCCAGACCCTTTTGATCCCAACAAGAAGCGTCTGCCTACTATGCTGACAACAGACCTTTCGCTCCGCTTTGATCCAATCTATGAGAAGATCTCTCGCCGTTTCCTCGAGAACCCTGATCAATTTGCTGATGCGTTCGCCCGTGCCTGGTTCAAGCTGCTGCATCGCGACATGGGCCCCCGATCTCGCTGGCTAGGCCCGGAAATTCCCTCTGAAGAGCTGATCTGGGAAGATCCCATTCCAGTCCTGAATCATCCCGTGATCGACGATGCCGATATTTCTGCACTGAAGACAAGCATCCTTGCCACTGGCATTGATCCTAGCAAGCTCATCTCTACAGCCTGGGCGTCGGCATCCACATTCCGTGGCTCCGATAAGCGCGGTGGTGCTAATGGCGCCCGCATCCGCCTTGCCCCCCAGAAGGACTGGAAGGTCAACAACCCTCCGCAGCTTGCCGAAGTGTTGGCGGCGCTGGAAGGAGTACAGAAGAACTTCAACGCTTCCGCATCGGGTGGGAAGAAGGTCTCTCTTGCTGATCTAATTGTGCTGGCTGGCTCTGCCGCCCTGGAACAGGCCGCCGGAGTTGCGGTTCCCTTCACACCGGGCCGCATGGACGCCTCGCAAGAGCAGACCGACGTGAATTCGTTCTCTGATTTGGAGCCGTTCGCTGATGGGTTCCGCAACTACGGCAAGGGAACTTCACGTGTCCGCACGGAGCAGTTCCTTGTGGACCGGGCGCATCTTCTTACTCTTTCCGCTCCGGAATTGACTGCGCTCGTGGGTGGTCTCCGTGTTCTCGGCACCAATTATGATGGTTCCTCTCACGGAGTTTTCACTACCCGTCCTGGCAAACTTACCAACGACTTCTTCCTCAACCTTCTCGATCTCAACACTGCCTGGAAGTCCGTCGATGGGGAAATCTTCGAAGGATCCGATCGCAAGACCGGTCAGAAGAAGTGGACTGCTACTCGTGCCGATCTTATCTTCGGCTCCCACGCCGAGCTGCGTGCAGTTGCTGAGGTGTATGGAAGCTCAGATGGTCAGGATAAGTTCGTCAAGGACTTTGTGACGGCTTGGGCCAAGGTGATGAATCTGGACCGTTTTGATCTTAGGTAGAGACTTTCGAGTCTACACGAGGTACTCTGGAAAGATTGGGCATGGAACTGGTGTATTTCGTGTGGGACTGTGGGCATGGGTTGGATTGAATCGGATCAGTTGTGGCAAGAGAAAAGGGCAATCAATCTGGAGGCTCAATCCTTGTGTAATCATCCGAAACTCTTCCCTCGTTGCTGTATCAATCAATGACTGTTTATGAAAATGCTGCGTCTCTGTAGTATTAATTCCGGCCGCTTTTGCCTATCCCGAAGCCCATCCATACACAGAGAACGTAAGATACAGACCGTTAGGTGGATAAATGATGCCGAGGTCATTTTAGCGTTTCCTGGCCCGTCTTTTACTATCGTATTCTGAAAGGCCGAGACCACAATCACATTGATATCTCTTCATTGATGACCACATACGCCAGCATTCTGAATCCTTCTTCATAGCCTTGATGTTCCTCATTAACCTCAGGTACCCCGTCAGTTATTTAACTGTAGCTATTCACAGACCCTGTTGAGGCGGGAATCTTCTCGCGGTTCGTGGCCGATCACCAACCGTAGCGCCGCTCCGACACAGTCGGCACAGGCACGCTGGCTCTTTCCATTAGCAGTTACGGTGGCGAAGGATACCTTTTGCCATATCGTCTACACCCCTGAAGAGCTGTCACGAATCGTTGGCTGTGATCACGTACCGATTAGCCTACCGGCGTTTATTTACGTCATTTCCAGCCCTTGGGGTGGGTGGCAATAAACTAGTCGTGGCTTACAGCCTCCAGATATGTCGGATGACGATTTAAATCCCAATAGTTCAGGTACAGTTAACTTCAAAGTAGCCATGCCTGGTACTGCTACTGCCCAAGGACTTCATATACTTAAAGGGGGAAGGTGTAAGGCGGTTGTTCCCTTGAGCAATAAGCAGCCACCAACAGAGAATGTGAACACTACCACCCGAAACTATTATCTTGATATTATCTAGTAATCTGGTACTACGGAGGAGAAAGGTGAAGACTATGACAAATGACGCTGCTTCCCGTCTCTCATCTGTCGCCTTTTTCACCATTCCCACTCAATATACAGCAAGACCTCGAGTTCTGTCAATGGCCAGTGAAATACAGAAACGACCGCCCTTTCCCCTCCCTTTCTCCCTCTTAAAGCATAGTACATTACCAGCGTGGTCGTGGTAATTGTACACATTGACTTGAGAGAGAACTGATCTGGTATAACAGCGAACGTATTATTGCTTCGCAAGACTATATATAAGTGTATGATACAAACTCATGTTTATGACGTTAAAAAGACAGTGGTGCTAGCCATGCTAGCATAATTCCGTCCCTTCTTCCACTGCCGATGCTTTATTTGTCCCTCTGCTTTATGCTGTGAATTCACGAGCCTTCTTAGTAGCGCTTCCCGTGAACACGGGAGGGCCAGGAATGGCGTATGTTTGGGGCATGGAATGATCGTTAATTGGGACCTGATCCAATCAGTTAGTACAAGGTCCAGAAGTCGTTCTTTGAGGATCGCGTATCATTTACCTTGATATTAGGGTCGTTCTGACTGCAGTAGCCAGGAATGGCGGCCAAGTGAGAGTCATCTGGCACAGCGGTACCAGAACCAGTGACGACGAGCTGTGCACACTCGGGGTAGAACTGAGGGGCATTCGCCTGATGAAGGGCGATCAACTCGTGTCGGATCAGGTAGTTGCCGGGCGCTAGCCCTTCGGGAATTTTGCTGCTCCATTGCTTGTTTCCGCCCACAAGCTTGGCAATATCCCACCCGGAGGGAGTTTCGGTGTCTAGGAAGACCTTGACGCCATCTCCGTTGAAGCCGGCCTCGTCAATCTTGAACCACCCCTTGCCGGAACCGTCACAGGAACTAAATTCGCCGGCACACTTATACATCCAAACCAAGATCGGTCCTTGGCTGTGTGTCCACTGTCCCCAGACAGCAGCGACGGTGTCGCCTGGCTTAACTGTCGCACTTTGGGCCGCGGAAGTGCCACCATTGCAGCGCATCTTTGGGTCAGCGGCAGAAGTTATCGGGTTGTAATCCGACCATTGTCGTTGGATAACGCTGGGAGAGTTGCCTGGGGAGAAGCCTTGGTATCTAGAAACTTGTTAATTCCTTCCGGTGGAGTAATTGTCCAAACGCTTCAAGATACTCACCCTGGGTAATCGACGCCGGCAATAACGTAGCTCGTGACAGCGCCGTGTGCAGAGGCTCCCACTGCAAGTAGGGCAATCGAAGTGAGGACAGAGTCAAACAGCATGGTGAATTTTCGATGTGTCGTTTTCTAGTAAAATCGAGAAAAAAAAAAAGAAAAGAAAAAAGTCAGAGGCTAGAGATAGGACTCTCACTACGCAGATGATACAGTTAAAACTAGAAGATTCAGGCCAGTAGGACGTGAAGGCAATTTATATTTCACTTTCATAATTGCGGTCTCTCTCTCCTCTCTACGACGCGACAGCATCAAAATCCTTCCCGCCTTCCCCAGGTTCTCCGCTCATCACCCAGTCGTCATTTACCGGCTAAATATCCTGATGGTGTTCATCAAGGTGCCTTCTATCCGCACATGATTGTTTTCCTGTACCGGGATTGGCAGAACGGCCTTCGCAGTAGGTGATTATATTAATATATAGCACCTGCTTCACATAAACTGCCGACTTCGCAGTACCGGCCATAAAACACCGAGATTCCATTTCGTTATTAATTCGCCTCCCGCAGTCCAAGCCTTCCTTCGGAGGAACCGGATCGAAGCTAGTGATTCGCAAAGGGTGCCGCGGGAGGGAGGCTTCCCGCGAGTCATGACGAGCCGTGTAGCCGGAAGCAACTACCCAGCGGATGATCATTTACCGAACGGCATATATTATTTGATTGGCTAGGTCATGCCTCGATTCTTGCAGGGATTTCAGACATACATAAAGGTAATATATTCTGCGCAAGTTTTATATTCCAAGGTGGACCTCGATCCTGGCGCATACTTCGCGTTGGGCAACAATGTTTTAGGAGCAATGCATTTCAAGTCTTGGCCTTCGATGACGCTTGTTGTGGGCTTTGCAAATAGCTGAAGCCATACAAGACTACCCTTTCTATTCCGTAGTACCAAATCGAGACTTCTCCTCCCACCCGCTATCGAGCATCGCGATCAACTAAGTGCAGGACATGAAGAGCTAGGGATATCAATATGTATTAAGTTGTTCTTGTGTTCTTTGCTGTCCTAAGCCCATGGGGTTTCCCAAAACCCGTCTTACGGTGGGTATTGGAGTTTATAAGAAATTATTTCAGATTTGTTTGACCGAGAAACCGGGACTCAATAGAACCTGAGAATGGCTCATTGGAAGTCGTGTTGAGCACCGATGTCTGGCTACCGAAAATTGTCATCCTGAGTATAGCCTCTATGACTTCGATATTCCACGACAACACCACGGATAGGTTGTTCTATGGAACGAGAAAGATGGATCATAAGGGCGATCCGTAACCCCCTAATGATAAAAATACATGTATTCTCATGGTAAACAGGGAGCTTTCTTGTTTCGAATCGAATGATTTCCTTTTCTAAGGTGGTCCGTATTGGTGATTACTTTTAGCCCTGGTAACGCTTTGCCCCACGAGGTAAGTACAAGAGTGAAAAAGCTGTGAATTGCTGCATACTTCAAACTAGCCGCTAGGTATTCATGGGCGTCGCAAGACAACATAGAAATCCAAACATGGCGTGGTTGCTTCGTGCTGGTGACTTGGTTTCTCTCCCTCGCTCGAGCAGTAGTAATCTAGCTAGGTACACCTCGCTCTCCCTCTCTCTCTCTTCTTCCCCTCGTCCGTACTAGAGTTTCGACTGGTAATACGTGTGAGTTACCCTCCTTCACTATGCATATAGAACTCCTGGATTAGGAGTAGCCTAGCATCGCAATGCACTGATATCACACTGCGGTCCTCGGTTGTAAGCTCTTCTTTTAATTTTGTTGCTACTTCTTGAGGGTGCCGTTCCCACCTCTCTTACTGGACAGAATGACCAGCCGTCGAAAGACTCGGGAACTCATGAGACCGTAAACCTTGCTCAAATGATACTGCCGAGTTCATCACTTGTCCATGAAGTGTAAGGGGGGCCACACATACTCGTCCACATTCCCATATAAATCAATCTGTACAGGGTCCCCGTCATGTCCTCCATAATCAAATATTGGATCATCGTCTTCTTCAAGAAAGCGTTCGACGCACTCGTAGCGAATTTCCTTCCAACTCTTTCCTGGCATATCCCGGCGAATGTCACTTTCTAGGAAGGGCGAGTTTTTCTTTTCTTCATAATCCGCGCCGAACCCCCTCTTGACAAGGACCATGATCTCCTTTCCTCTCTCTCCATCCACCATTAGCTTTTCATCCTCTTCTGTGCCGGAGGTTTTTCGTGCTTGCGTGTTATCGGGTATTTCCTGCTCGAATTGTGCCCGGGCTTTGGGATTGGTGACTGAACCAGGACTGTCGGGGATGGTCGAACGATAGATGATGACTGAAGGTTTCGATTGAGCGCCATCCCTGTCGTCCAGAACACGTTGCCAATACGCTGGTTGAGGCTTGCGCCAGTAACTGTACATCTCGTCCTCGAGGCCAAAGTATTGGTGCACCAATCTAGCAAAACCGAGCACTTCTGAGCTGTGGCAAATATATCGGAGTTCCTTCCACCTGCAACTGTCCTTTATAAGACAGTTCAAGGTTTCGTAGCTAATTCTGCGTTCTCGGTGGCCAAAGACCGTGAGAATGTCAAGGTGAAGACCTGGGAGTAGCTTCAGCGTAGAAGCTAGACGATAATAAACGTCATCATCATCATACGACAGCATGAGCGTATCTCCCAGAACGCGTAGGTGACGAGTCTTAGAGAGAGTTTTGGGAGGCAAGGCTGCCAGTGTGTGGAGCATGGTCTCAGGGTCTTCAAAGCTAAAAAGAATCTGGTTGATCTAACTATCTCTAATCTCCTCATGCGCCCGGCGACACGTTTTGAGAATAGCTAAAGCGTTTGGAGCGGGCTTCTTCCCGACGCAATCCAATCGGCTGATTGCTCTTTTACCGCGGGAAAGCCTCGTAGAGAAGAAGACATGGGGGTATATCTCTTGGCGAAGCTCCAGGGGGAGGAGCTGAAAGAACATGCTTCCGTTCTGCGGATCAGCTGGATGGGTAGGTCGCCGTGGTGTTTTTGTCTTGCGCCTCGGACGATTCTTTTTCCCCGTCTTCGCCATGGCGACTTGAGATTATTCACTCGCAGGAGCTGCTAGGTCGGCAGAGTTTGTGAATAACAAGCGCAGTGTGTTGCAGCGGCCACGACATCAATTGATCCATCTTCTGTCAATATGCTCCAGAAAGTATTGAAGGCTCTGCTGGTATTTTTTGTCTCCGTCACCCTGGTCACATGAAGATTTGCCAGCTATTGCCAGCTAATACTTGAGTCACGCGTTGCAAAACGTGGCGGATTGCCCATCACGTGTCAGGACGTGACGGGCATGATGATAAACCTCAATTGTGTGGTGAATTGTCGAGTTGAGGTATGCACGTATATGAGTGCTCGCCAAGAGGAAGACTTCATCTGTTCTGTGTCCTTTGTGATCTAAGAGTTCATAAGTCGCAGGCTGTATTTTAACCAAGGTAGGACGCATGACCTCACGCGAAGTTAGGTGTTAAGAAAGGCATGATTACATTCAAAGACACCCGCGTGGAGCCGACTCCATGATTCCGGGTCTTTCTGTTGATGAGGTCGAGAATGGGTTCGCGGACTGATCAATTATCCGAGATTCATGCTCGTCCGCTCTAATTGCCCCAAGCAAAGCTAGTCCAATTGTTAAATAGAAAATTGTTATGTAGTCATTTTACTTTCTATATGGAACTAAATTTAATGTCAGTTTCTATCTTACTCTACTTGTCACTCTTGCTTACTAGCCTGTGGTTACCAATCCCGAGATCTGAACAGCATGATGGAAAATCTAGTGCTTACGG
This sequence comes from Scedosporium minutisporum, assembly GCA_034774675.1. Classification (NCBI taxonomy): domain Eukaryota; kingdom Fungi; phylum Ascomycota; class Sordariomycetes; order Microascales; family Microascaceae; genus Scedosporium; species Scedosporium minutisporum. The sequence continues at coordinate 49,206 of SJVG01000138.1, forward strand.
ATTTATATCGGATTGGCAATCTATGACAGACGGTCTGCGCCCTCTGTTCCGAAGTGCGAGGCGAGAATGAAGGGCTGGTTTGTGTGGCCACCTCGTAATAGGGGAAGTTGTACCAGACGCCGTCATCTTCAGTCCCGGTGTCCAAATAGGAGAAATGGAAGACACGGATGAGTCCCTGCGGCTATTTCGAACTGGAGAAGTTGAAAATATGGAGGATGACCTGCGACCGAGTCCTGAAGTCAAAGAGCTGTACGCCGGTGATGGGTTCCGAGATCTTGGCCACGCACCCAAGGCCGAGCTCCACAGCTCGTCCTCATCGCTACTAGCCTCTTCTTCGGTGGGCATCTACTCTGGGTGTCCTAATCGCAAAGCTGCTCGCCGAGCCTTAATGTACTCGACGTTCAGGTGCTCCCAATCTAGGATCTCACCCAAGTCTTCAGTGAGGTGCCGTTGACTAGTCCGCTCTCTGCAGGTCATTTCGCAGAACGTGTGCATGAAATCTGTCATTTGAGCGACGGAGCTCTTGTAGTCTTGCGAGCAGCGGTCAACAATGTATACACCATAGTCAAACGTGTGTTCGCCCAGTAAGTCCTTCACGTACAATCCGAACCCGGAGACGTTGGAACGTAACGCTCGGGATGCCCATGGCGACACATTCGGCGGCAGTGTATCCCCATGGCTCATAAACCGAGGGGAAAACGCCTAAATGGGTTCCACGAATGAACTCGTGGTAGTTCATGGGCAATACTGGATCAGAGGAATTGAGGAAACTAGGGTAAAAGACAACCTTGACACGATCCTCTGGGCCGTTCTGTAAACCAACCTCCTTTAAGCGGTGCAAAATCGGATCACTATCGTCGTCGACGAGACTATGAGTGCATATTGGAGGGAGATCGGCTCGTTGCATCTGGAGCAAATGCCGCTGCAGCGCAAGGTTCTCCTGTTCGGTAATGAGTTCAAGTTGAGTAGGGATCGTGTTCCCCTCTTTCCACTGCAGCGATTTCTCAAAGAGCTTATCGTTAATGCTTCTGTTGATCTCCGCTAGATAATCCCGGAGAGATTTGGCGACTGCTTTGCCTTTGAGGGTTTCAGTTAGGATGGATGTTGTCTTGGCTGGCATGATGATAAAGGCAACTATCGTCGTAGAACTTCCCTCTGCTGTTAGCTGTTGGTTGAGACGCGCGAGGGCGTCGATGTAGATGTCAGCACCTTTGTTTCTAAACTCGTACCGTCCAGCGAGGAAGAAGAAACGGGTCTCTTCTAGATCAAAATCGAGGTGTCCATAAAAGTGGCACCGAACAAAGTCCTGGAGTTTGCGCTTGGACGAGGTGCGTCGCAGGGTCTCGGCCTCATTGGCAGGCGTCATCTGACCAATGTTCAAGCCGTTAGGAAGAACGACATCGGGCTTTCGCTGGAGAAAGAACTCACTCTCCTGGGAGGTGATCTGGGACACAGTTGTGAAGAGGTGACAAGGTTGGGCTGCTGCCTTCTCAAGGCAGTGCCAGTGGTAATGCTCGATTTTCCTCGCTGCCTCTTCGATGTCGAGGGTCTCAAACATGTCATACCAGTCAATACCCTTGCGAGAGAGTTGCCTCCCTAGCACAGTAGCATGGGCTGTGAGGATGGTTGTGACGTCGACTCGGAGCTCCTTGATCAAAGGCAATGCAAGACCGCCTGGCCACTCGTGGAAATGGGCAATAATCGCTCTTTGGGTTTCGTATTTCGCGAACTTCAGATCGACGAGTTAGGTGTCTAATACGGTGTACCAAAACAATCGTGAAGTTGAACTGTTGAAGCTTACGTCTCCAATAAACCAAGCAGTCAAGTACCCAAATAAGATGGATTCGTCGATCAGTTCGTCATCTTCGGGGAACGGCAACGAGATGTTGGCTACGCGGGCGAAGTCTTCCTTCCACTGATTAAGGTACTCGTGGGCGGCCCCGGTATCCAGCAGCAGTATACGTGCTGACCCTTCAATCAACCATCTGCCGTAGAGCGTTGCGATTCCTCGCTTCTCCATGGCTTCGATTGCAGCCGATAACTCTGGGGTCGGCGGCTTCAGCTCCTCGACTTCGATGGAAGCCTGTCGCGATGAGTTAGTAAATTCGATATCAAGGCGGGGTGAATCTCAAGGAGGCCAAGGAGCCACCATTTAAAGGACTACATACCGACTGAAGGACTAGAGGTCCTACTAAAGTGTAACGGTCCTCATACTCTTTCTTGGTATACGGTGCCTTTGATTTAAGGACAGTATAGATACCACCGATTACGTATTCAAGGTTCAGTCAGCAGGTCCTTGAGGTTTGGAAAGTCCTAGGAAGTGCCAGTGCAGTGGAATTTAGCATACCTTGGCGGCCGAGTTCAGAACAGAACTCGAAAAGAACATGGTCTTGGACCATGCGGGAGCCGTTTCCGCAGTTGGTTACCTCCACCGCATGCATTTTCTCCCCCTTGTCGAGCATGGAAGTTTTCTTTTCGGGTTATTCAACGCGCGCGAATAATAACCTTAGATAAGATGACGTGTGGGCGAAGCGCTGTTGCGTCGCTGTCAGTCTAAGTAGTCTGGGATATGAAGGTGTGGGTGAGCACTGGCGATGATAGACTCAAACGAGGCCAGGATGAGGTTGATAACGATGAAAATCTGAGAAGGTGTAAAAGGGGAGAAGTAGGGAAGCCTGGGGGCATCATTCGATATAGGTAGTTTTTAAACTTTGAGGTATTGATGGAACCGCGTCGAACAACGTCACCCCGACTTCTTTGAACAGGTGGGGCTGAAGCTATCACGTCCGCTTGGCTTGGCATTCGGCTCGGCGGTGCTTAGTGCCGACACGGAAGCGAATAGCATGCCGCTTATCTTCCGGTTACCTCATAGATTCAGAAGGGAACGAAAATGAGCAGATTGGAAGATTCCGTTGAATGTACGCAACCTGTGTCTAGCTGCCAGAGCCCCCCCGAGAGTAAGATCCAGTTTTACTCGATGAACTGGATGTGGCTTGACACATTTTACCGAGGGCTTCTAGCATCTTGAAGACCAAGGGCTCTTTAAAGACGATGGAAATCGAAGTGAGATGTCACCTTACACATCCTGTGAGGAAGAGACTTTGAGAATTTATCAAGTTATAGGAGTCAGGACTGTCATACATGCATCCTCGACATTGCATGTGAAATAGTCTCGCGGCCGAAAAACAAGAAAGGCGTCTGGTGGCAAAAATCGAGGAAACAATATAATCCCGATGCTTTTCAGAATCCTCTCCCACGGACTGGATCTCTAGGACAATAGGCTTTTCGAACGTGTGTTATTGAGGCCATAACACGGGCCGACGAAAGCAGGAAAACATCATGCTTCTTGTGTGTCCGTCCTGCAAAGTTGGACTCAATTGGCTCGATCCTCCTGTGTTGTCAATCTCGAAATTCCCGCTAAACCAACCCTAGAATAGCGTTCAACTCTGCACCAGAGTCGGACAGCCTGGCAAAGGGATTCTCAAGATCTGAGGTCAGTCCCACTTCACGTCGCTGACAATATTCCAGACTCTTCATAATAAACCTCGTATGACAAAAAGTTCTCTCTGGTGAGCGAACAATCACAAGGCCACGTGTAGTTAAACGCTACCTCAGGAAGTAGCGCTTCCAGAGCCTTACGTCAAAGATCTTGGTTCATCATCTCACTGGGGCCCCTGCTTCAATTCAACGTCCTCCGTGTCTCAACGGGGCCGCCAAGGGAAGTGCCAAGACACGGCATTGAGCACCGATCCTCCTCTATGCACCGTGTACAGGAAGCTGTAGTTGGGAGACATGCGGGACGGGGACTAGCGGCTCTAAATATCACAATATATACACGACATTGTCTCCCTCGATCTGACCGGGTGCTGGATGAACGAGACTGCAAGTGGTTTGACCACAACCATCGACAAATAAGCTTAGTATTCGGTCCCAGCACTAATATATATATATATATATATATATTTTGCCCTGCTCCAGAAACTTGTTCTTTGCTAATTAAGGAAGTGGATTTCGTTCCCGTCCGCGGAGAGGAAGAGGCTCATCAACGATCAACATGGAGCCGTAGTCATACACATCCTAGAGGTTGTGATTCAGGGGAACAAAAAAAAAAGGAACACAGGCTTAGGTCTGGTCAATCGAGTGCACCGCTGATGTGGAGTCGCGGCCAAATCACTGGCACTCCGAGTCTGACTCCCATCTGGCTGCCAAAACGCTTTGGCAGTCCCTCCTACCGATGACATATTTATGTCAGCATTAAGCCTACACATATTTATAATTTATATGCCCTGCAGTATCACGTATGGAATGAGAGCTTCCTGGCAACTAGCGCTCAAGATCCCAACTCTATGGCATTCTGTGGGGGGGTCTTAGACGCTATGTAGACACTACCCCAATTTCTAGATCTGACTTTAAGTTCAATAATCCTTGCTGTGACAACCCCAGCCAATGGCTTTTGCCTAGCGACCGCCTGATTGATCCTTCAGACAATCCCTCAACTCTGATTGACTCCTTGGACGAGTAAGCAGTGAGCAGTGAGCAGTGAGCACTCCATTTCGGCTCCCCGAAGACCCGAGTACAGTTATCCCCGCTCTCGCCAATTCACCTGATGCTGACATGGAGGGGACGACTGAACAAACTTGAAGTGAAGGGACGGGGTCATATCTCTAATCTCATTTGTTACAGCATCTGACACCATCTCACTCACTTGAGGCTGTGCCGCTCTCTCACACAGGTGGAACAAAAATCCAGTCCTCCCAGTGGAAGGATTCATCTCGTGCCTAATCGTTTATTCCCCTCCTCCAGCTCTCCTTATCCTAACTTCATCTCACTGACGCCTGCTTAAAATCATTTAAGGCTCTCGTCTAACGGTCTCAACTTCTACTCTTTGTGACGAACGAAACTTGGCTCTTAATTGACCCGACTTGTCAACATGCCCGACTCAAAGGTTGATGTGGCCATCATCGGCGCCGGACTCTCCGGACTCACCCTCGCGCTTGCCCTGCACCAGCAGTCCATCCCCGTCATCGTCTATGAGTCCCGATCAGCCCCACTGGATATCGGCGGGGCAGTTATGTTATCGCCGAATGCGCTCCGAGTTTTGGACGCCCTGGAACTGTACGGCGTTGTGAAAACCAAGGGCTACAATTTCGACACTCTTGAATACAGGGATCTGGCCGGCAACTTGATTGAAACTCAGCCCTTTGGTAGTGAGGAAAAATATGGCTACCGGGGACTGCGCATCTACCGCTATGTCCTCATTGACGAACTAGTTGGCGCCTTGAAAGAGAAAGGCGTCTCTGTTCAGTACAAGCACAAATTCTCTCACGTCGTTGAGGACAACGATCGAGACGTGACCTTTGCATTCACTAACGGCGCGACCGCCTCGTGTTCCCTCCTCGTTGGCGCTGACGGCATCCATTCCACCGTCCGTCAATACCTGTACCCAAATCTCAAGACGAAATTCATCGGCATGGCGGGGGTCACGGCCTCTGTTCCGACCGCCCAGCTGAAGCTCCCGCCGGAATACCATCTCCCGGTAACAATCATGTCGCCACAGGGCGCCTTTGTCATCGCTCCGCAGAAAGAGGATGGGTCCGAGGTCCTTATCGGAAAGCAGCAGCGCGTGGTGGAGGGTGACTACGAGGGGTGGGATCGCGACTTCGTGGCGGACAAGGATAGCGCTCTCCAGTTTCTTCAAGAGGGCAACCAGCATTTTCCCGAAATTGTGCACAATGCCGTTTCGAGCATCAAGGTGGAAAAGATCAACAAGTGGCCCTTCTTCGTAGTGCCCAAGCTTGAACGCTGGACCTCGGAAACTCGCCGCGTCATCATCGTTGGCGACGCCGCCCATGCCATACCACCCTCCGCTGGTCAAGGGATCAACCAGGCCTTTGAGGATGTCTACATGCTTGCCTTAGTGTTGAGCCAGCGTGGCGAGAATGCCAACACCCACGATGCGCTGTCCTTTTGGCAGAAGTATCGGCAGGAGAGGGTAGATAAGATTTTGGAGCTCAATAAGCAAATAGATATAAGACGGATGCCTCTCGACGATAGAGCTCAGATAGTCGAGAGGGAGGAATTAGACCTCGGCTGGTTGTACGAGCCGGATTTCAAGGGGATTGTAGCACAGTGGTCTTCTGGGTATGAGAAGGGAGAGTGAGGCGTTCGTCGAATATCTACGGAAATCTTAAGTCCGATAATTTCTTCTTAAGCCTTCCTACTTTAACTTTTAAAAAAGAGCTTATATATATATAAGTAGTATATATTTATATAAATGTAAAACGTCATAAGCTATACAATGATAGACCCGTATAAACTAAATCTTTTCTTTTCCTCCTATTAATATCCTTTAATCAATCAGCCCATGGACATCGGACTCCGCGGCTGATTTACCTTGCAAATGGAGGTCCATCCAGCGTATTAAGTATTGAGTGGCCAGACCTGCATGACGGGGATCGCGGCTACCGACAAGACCATGACCAGCTCCTTCAAACTGGATGAAGGCTGTAGGTACCCGTAAGTACTTCAAGACCATGAAAAGCAGCTCTCCGCCTACTGCAGCGGGGGTTCTGGCGTCCGCAGTACCGGATAGGAAAAGAGTCGGAGCTGTGATATTACGTGCATACGTAATGGGCGACAGCTTTTTATCGTCGGAATCTACCCAGGGCTCTCCACCGGGCTTCGCCATGTCAGGCTGGTCTCCTATAAACCAATAAGCGTTGAAATCAGCGATATCGCTAACCGAAACCGCTGCGCTAAACCGGTCCGTATGGGTAATTGCCTAATCCGTCAATGTACCGCCAGCGGAGCCACCGGATATGCCCAGTTTCTTACTGTCGATATAGGGCCGAGACACCAGGAAGTCAATTCCCGCCAGTATGGCGTCGTATTCGGGCCAGGCCATCCATCAGAGAGAGCGCTAGCAAACTATTGACCATAGGACTCACTCCCCCGAGGATTGACGTAGAACAAAAAGTACCCAGCAGCCGCGATTGCTTGGATATCCAGAGCAAACGAACTAGTCCAGCACGCATATGGGCCACTATGAGCTAATGTGATCATCGGATACGTGCGTGTATCATCAAACTCGGATGGCTTCTGAAGATATCCGTGGATCAGGTCTCCTGAGGGGCAAACATAGGATATCAACTCTGGACGTGCCAGAATGAGTCCCTCCCAAAGAAACCGATTGATGCTCGCCAGAGCTACGGCATACCCTTGCCTGTCCACATCGTAAATTTCAGGGGGAGTCGTGTAGTCGGATGCGATGGCAAGCAGACGTTCTCCCCTTGGGGAGTACGCAAAGCCGCTTACAACCCTTTCGCCTGGCCATCGAACTGTGATACTATGATTTCGAACGTTGACCTCGACCAGATTCGCGTTGCCGTGGTCAGAATTGATCGCGATCAGCCTGTCGTCATCCATTCAGGAGAATCCGTCCCCTCCAACCTCGCGGTCGTAGCCAGCCGTGATCATGGCCACTGCTCCCGTAGCGACGTCCATAACGAATAGCTCATCTAGAGCAAATTCGCCCGGAGCTTCAGGGTTACCCATAGAGAAGGCCACACGAGTGCCATCGGGACTAGGCAGGAATGTTGGAGCCGAGTCCAGGTCTTCACCAGTGATCGGGACAGTGAGTGGCCAGACAACTTTCTGTTGCGCGTCGGCTACTTGTATACTGCGTAGTGTTGACTTTCCGCCCCCGTAATACGACTCGCAGATATCATCCGTAGTATAATAAATCGCTCACTATCGTTGGACCAAAATGAGAGAGTGACGATTGATTTGTTGGCGAATCAACAACCTCCACGGTGGCGATGGTTGCGCTGCCCGACACGTCTCCCTTGGAATGGAAATCGGCTCTCGTGTGCAGCTTGATTCCGTCCGGTAACTGTCGTTGTGACTTCGTGAAGAGAATCGCAATATGCTTTCCATCCGGAGACTAAAGGAACTCTTCAATGTCATCAGGTACCTTGGTCAAGGGACGTGCCTCTTGATCGAGGCCCGAGGTGAAATAGAGTTGGGTCACACCGTCTTCGTCGGAGCCCAGCAGCGCAAGCGTCGAGCCGTCAAAAGACCATGCTGGGCTGCTCGCCCCGTCGATATCGGGCATGAAGCGGGTTGACTCTCCGCTAGAAATGTCAAGAAGCCAGAGAGAGTTCTTTCTTCTCGGGCCACGACGACATCGTTGCGGCTAAATATCGCCTTTTCGCCATCCGGAGAGATAACCAAGTCATCCAATGGTACGACTCTCATCATATCCGTAGTTGCCGGAAGTCGGCGACCTTGAGCCATTGTCGAAACTAGGAGTAACAAGACCACGTGATCTGGACCATCAAGGGACTAGTGATGAATGGGCGAAAAAAATAAAAGCACAGAAAAAGTCGTGAAACCTGGCATTCCAAACCAAGCTGTGATGTTTTCCAGCGACAGATGATGGGCAGTGGCGGTTTCTTTATCATCTACTTATACTGATTTTCGCCCACGTCAAAGCTCAGTGCTTGCTACCAAGGAGTACACCGAGACTCAAAGCCTGTTCCGAAGTGCATCTTACAACTTCGACCTAATAGTGTGCAACCTAGATAGTAAGATACGAGGCGATGATTACGCGGTGCGTTCCCACTCGCCTTATTTGGCTTAAGTGTTGCCACTTCGAGGCCCCATCAACACTATCTCAATTGACCCCTTTTTTTCCTAATATGAGTCACAACTCGTGTCTGGCCGTGTTCTCGGGTTAATAGTGGACATAGGGCTGTATACATAGACAGCGCCCTCAATGCCCTAGTAACACAGACCGAGGCAAAATAGCAATATTCAATGAGCGCGTTACGTGGGCTAGAAATTTGCGGTTTTTGCTGCGCCGACCACAGCTTCATAAGAGATATAATTGGCTCGGAATACGAACATCTAGAGGTCAACGAGGATGACGAAATCTACTACCCAATGACCCCGGAGACCAGGGCCCGGATTGATAAGTCG